>CAUZXS010001697.1:15000-106264 GCA_963585895.1 Sepioteuthis lessoniana | reverse complement strand
ATTCATTTTTTGTTCCTTGTGTGGTGGAGCATTGGGCTAGCGAACACTAAACATCACTCATGGTGTTTTCTAACAAAAAACAAAAATTTATCTGAATCAGACTCAGAGAATATAGTAGCTTACTTCCTCGGATTCATTGTCATTTAATCTTTGTGGAGGTCTGCCTAGCCTAATTCTCCCCTTTTCTAACAGAAAAATTAATATCATTTAGAGCTACATAAAACGTGAAAAATAATCAAGGAATGGAAACTTGTCGAGGTGAACAGCTGGAGGCAGGCAGAAAACATCCTCAAAATGAAAATTTTCTACACTGCCAAATGCAGAGCATATCTACATGAAAAACTGAACACATCCAAAGGAGTTATCAAAAGTAGGAAGTTGCCCTTGGCTATTGCAGAAGAGGTGACAAACATCAGAAGTATCTCCATTAGAAAAGGTGAAAAACAAATCCAGACCAACAGCTACATCCTGACATTTAATCAGCTCCATACTCCCAAGGAGGTGAAGATCAACTATTGTCTTGGGAGGGTTGAGATGTATGTCCCAACACTTCTGAGGTGCTTCAAATTCCAAAAAATACGGACACCACATGAAATTCTGTAAAGGACAACAGATATGCGCCAAGTGCGGTGAAAAGGATCTGGACCACATGGCTGAAGATTGCTTAAAAGAAAACAGATGTTCAAACTTTCAACAAGGCCATCTGGCTTATGCAATATCTTGCAATATTGATAAAAAAGAAAAGGAAATACTTGAAGTAAAACCCAAGACGAATGTGTCATTCCAGAAAGCAAGGAAAACATTAGGGTCCTTTATGGGAGAAAACATGCTTCTGTTGCATGGAGAGTGGATCCAAATCAACCAAGAAAATGAATACAGAGCTCTTGTGGAGAGAAGGATCCAGTTGGAACAAAATGATTGGCCAAAGTTTCAGGATCACCTGAAAAAAAAATACACTTGGCCGAATTTCAACAAGCACAAACACAACAAGAAGTTAAAAATGAAGAGAAATCCAATGTGACATAGTCTAAGTGACAACACACAGAATCTACCACCAAACACAAACCACTCCTCCTAAAAGTGCAAAATCTCATCCAATCCATCCACAAAAATCTGTCAAAGACAGACTAAAAAAAATTGTCTCCCAAAAAGCTGGAACAACTTAAACACAACGCACTAGCTCCCATTGACCAAAATACAGATGATCACCAAAGTGCACGATGAAAGACCAGGAAGTGCATTCAAACTATCCTCAGGCAAATTCGATACAGTCCCTTCAACATCAAGAACAAAGTCACCCATAAGAATGAATAAACAATGCAATGCTCAGTGATTGACAAAATCTCAACAAAATAGAAAGTATGAATAGTGACACAGACCACATAGTTGCCAACCTCACTCTAGAAGATATAACAAATGATTACAATACATGAAACCATTTAACTGTGCACAAACAGATGAGCTCAATCTCTTTTAAATGTTACTTACGGACCATCCACTTAAAAAGGTAAAAATGAAATGACCAAAAAACTAATTTTTTACATATCATGCATATCTATTTAAATGTGTGCAAACAAATGACTGATGTTAAATTGTTACTTGACAATACTCAAAACCATTTAACTGTGTACAAACAAATGATTAAAAGTAAATAGAATGATTCATATTAGATAAAAATACTTAAAATCATTTAACTGTAAAGAAAAATGAACTCAGGCTTATTCTTTTTCCTCCCTCACCACCAGCCAGCCCCTTTCTGAGGATCTTGAACCCACACTACTGTATTCCATCTTGTCCTATCTCCTGACCGCGCCCTTCCCCTTTCTGTTTCTTTTATCCCAAATAGGTTAGCCTGGTACTGCAGTACCTCCAGGAATCAGCCCAGTCTCCCACCAGGGAGACAAAATATAAACCAAAATTAGACTCTTCCCTTCCTAAGTCTCTTAATTAGAATGCATCTTACTTTTAAATTATACTGATTAGATGCATATTTCTTTAGTAAGCTTTTATTGAGCTCTCAGCTTGACATGTGAAAGTCTCCAAAGTTTTCAGGAGGGATAATTATTTGTTCCTTATATTAAACTCGGTTTTGTAAATGACAGCTGTCGGCATGTGATCTTTTGCATTTGATGTAAATAATGAGTGGCTCCACTAAAATGCTATATTATCCCTCAATTTAGATTGGTTTTCAGAATGAAAAAATAAAATCTTTTTAGTTTTCAAGTATTTGCATAAAGATGCATATTATAAGTAGGTTACCCACACACTTTAAGATACCTTCATTCACTCTTACTCGAAACTTAAATGTTTGTCAAAATAAATGTTTAAACACCTGGTCAATGGGGCTTACAATATGCTGACCGTATCTCCTACAGAGATGTAAGGCCACCCCTTCAAAATGTGGTGTGAGGCAACCCTTCATTGTCATTACACCCTGGTCCACTGAGCTGGAATGGTGGTATCTATTAGGGTCCCATCTAAACAAATAGATCTGTTTGCTAATTATTTGTATTTGGATAAGAATACTTGATTATCATTAAACTGTACACTTCCTTAACCTTTAGGCATAGAATTACCTCTGCTAGTTGCAAAAATCAATTTATTTTTCTTTTTTCCTTTTTTTTTTTTTTAAGAAGAAGAACTCTTCTTTGACATCACTCAGAAATTAAAAATTTTAAAGGAAGAACTGACATTGTCTGAAAACATTTTTCTTTCTTTTTGTTTGACCAGAAATACAGAGAGAGAAAGAGATATCATCTGATGACCCTGCAAGCTGATTTAGATGAAGAGGAGCTATCATCCATCATCCAGAGAGGATAGTACCAGTCAGCAGATGTGATCCAAGATGGTAAGATGACTGAAGAAGATATCTTTCATTCAACTTTTCATTTTCTCTGTCGAACCAAAGTAATAAATAAAATGAAAACTTAACAACCAAGAACTAAAAGGTTTGACTTTGTCATTTTTGTTAGAGGCACAACAAAAATCCTATCACTAGCTTATCATTAAGTAGTTTATTACATTGATATGACATGTTAAAAAAGTGAGTAGCATGTATTTGTTGTTTTGTTTTTTTTAAGGTGCAAATTCCACAGAATGAAAAAAAGGGATGAGGAGCTATTTATGCAAGAGAGGGTAATTTTCAGTTTTAGAATATATAAATCTGTGGGTTGAATGAAAGAAAGTTTTAGATCATTTAAATGGATGTTACCTGCCGTATCTAGAATTATAATGGGTAAGGAAAAAACAAAAAATTGTGAGAAGCAAAAGTGGCTATGCAAATCAATGGCAGAATCAGTTGTTGACCGTTTTTGGTCAAGTGTTGAGCAAGCATATTGGCTGATGGAATGAACAAATGGAGGAAAGAAAAAGAGGGGAGTTGTTATCATTCATACAATATTTTGCAACCTACTTACACCAAAATACCTCCAAAGTTTCTATGATCTACTCTATTTAAAACCCAATAGAAATAAAAAACAAAAAATAACAATGAATGTGTGATATTTACAATAAGAAAGTAGACTGGGAGGAAAAAATAAACACAAGACCTCTAAAAAAAAAATAGAAACTAAATAAAATGTGGCTAATTTAATTGACTTCTTATCCCTTTTTCTAAGAAAGATCAATACCTTCAACTATTTTATCAAAATCACCATTTGAGTTAAGGTTGGGATCATGAGAAACATGACCTGTTTCTCACCATGGAAAATCAATGACATATGCCACATCAAACTGCACTAACTGAATACTGGGAGAACTACTGACCAAGTTTGTTTTTGAAGCTGAGTGCAGTGTTGATGCTTTCAGAAAGAAATAAAGCAGATTCACTGACATGGGTAAAAAAAAGAGTTGGCTGATAGTCCAAGAAGAGGGAGCAGTTGCTGTGGGATGTATAAGAAGCACAGAACTGAACGAATGGCAGTGTATGTCCCATATGGGAGTGGATAGAACATTGTATCTGATAGGAAAAGTTATCCCATAGGCCTAAAGAGAGGTCAAAAGGATGGTCAAAAGCTGTGTTAGATGCCAGGCAATTGATCTTGACCCCAGTGAGCACAACCTCTTCTCCCTGGTGAAATTGGAACTGGACAAAGGTTGCCATTAATATAATTCACTATCGTGGAGGGACATACTTAACAATGGCTGACTGTGGACCTGGACAACTTACAGTATGGAAGGAGTTGTCAGTGGAGACACTGGCTGTAGTTTTAGAAGAGCTTGAAGTATTTCTTGAACAAGGACAAGTAGAAGAGGTTATGATGGATATGGTGTTTCAATCAAAATTCCTTCAAATCAGGCTAGAGAAGTGGAATATTAGAAGATATTTCAGGGCTGTATACAGGCCAGGTGGAAATGGGATTGTGGATTGAAAGCATCGGACCATAAAGGCTATAGCAGCAAAAAGAGGAATATCTCCTGTGGAAGCAATGTTTTAGTACAATATAGCACCCAAGGTTGAACATTGCCCAGTCGGCAGGGGCTGTAGAATACACTGACTGCATCTCTACAGAGGGGTAAGATCCCTCCAATGAGTGACCTGGATATGACACTAAACAATCTGATGGTGAGGTTCCAGTGCTACTGGGGCTTTGGGGAATGCAGAGCACCCCTTCATTGCCAGTGCACCCAGGTCCACTCTGGCCCAGCGTGGTAGAACCTGATAGGGCCCCCTATCTATGGGTTAAATAGAACTAATGGCATACTTATGCAAAACTGAAGTGTTCAACTAAATAGCTTGAAAGAGAAATGTTTTTGACAATTAAATCGTACTTACATTTAAACTGTGTGCTTATGCTTAACTGAATTATTTGAAATGGATATGTTTTTTGACATTAGAACTATACTTACACTAAACTGAATTGTTTAATATATAACTGTTTTGACATTTAACTGTGTGTAAACAAAATCTCTACTTATACTAAACTGAATTAGCTGAATTAGAACTACTTGACTGAACCAAATAGCTTAAAATAGAAATGTTTTTCATTATTAAACAGTACTTAGATTTAAACTACGTATCTATGCTAAACCGAATGGTTTGAAATAGAACTATATTCATAAAAATGGATTTGATGTTAAATAACCTACAAAGGTTGATATGCCATAAAACCCAACCAACCAAACCAAGGTAGAACAGATGAAAGAGACAGTGCCCCAAAGGTCTCTCCTTACTAATGGAGACATCTGAGAGATAAATCACCAAATAATAAAGAGGGAGTGACCACAGCAGTAAAAATTGGTTAAAAAGTTTTGGTGAAACTACCAAATGCATATCCAACACAATGGTGGATAGGAATTGTGATTAGTGTGCAATCACTAAATTTATGGTTTATAGGATGCCACAACATATTGTGGATATAAAGTGCATTCATCTGATGAAGATAAGCCTTGAAAACTTAGATGGGAATGTATTGACATCAATACCAAAATCCCAAAGAGAGACATGCCAAGCATAGACACATGATTACATCATGTGAAAGTGGTCTTAAATATGAGAAGGGAGCTTTTTTTTAATGAAAGAAAAGAAAATTTTCGATCATTTATAATGGATGTTACCTGTAGTTACAGAATGGACCTTTTGTAGTATATAGAGTTAGATATGTTAGTTGACCATGGGGTTGTGTGTGTGTATATATATATATATATATATATACACACACAAGCATATTTGTGAGTATGTGTGTAAGCTTATGTTGAGTATGTGATGTGGATGGATATGTGTACATGTAGATGAATATCACAGTACACATGAGTAGGTGTAGGTATGTATTTGTGTGTACATATGTGCATAGTTATGTATCTACATAAGTTTAAGCATATGCTGAATATGTGTGTTTTGGGCATCGATGAGTGTTTGTGTGGTGACTACTCATTCGCTTCTCCCAGTCTAAGTGGAGATGGTCAGATAAGGTTGAGAAAACTGCCCAAGCTACTAATTGAGAATTAAATTTTACATTCTTTTTATTTAGGGGGTTCTGGTGAAATACAGTCAGGCTATATTTTTATATCAAATCTATGGGTTGTCTAGGTCAGGAAGTAGGGAATGATTTATTCCCATATATATATATATATATATATATATATACACACACACATGCACGCACGGATGTAGTCAATTGGTTAGAGAGATCCAACTAGGACAAAGTGACACTAGGATCCATGTCATGTCAAGTCTGAAAACTGAGCAGTGGCAAGTTAGAATTTGCACTGCATATGTGGGGGTGGGAAAAGAACTAAAAAATGGTTTCAAATTGACATACACTCCCATCTGTGAGCAAATCCAGTTCTTCGTTTTCTCTTGCGACACAGTCTCAGGTTTTGTACACCTTGATTGGCATCTGCAATGATCTCAGCATGGGGTTACATAATGAGCAATTGCACATAGTAGTCAAGGTGCCTTCATCACACTGCCTTACTCAGAGTTATAATGGGAAGGGAAAAAACAAAGAATTGTGGGTAATGAAAATGGTTACATCAGTTAATGGCAGAATCAGTTGGTGACTGCTTTTGGTCAAGTGTCAAGCAAATATATTGATAGACATAATCAACAAACAGCAGAGAGAAAGTATTGCCTGAAGGACAGAGAGGAGAAAAGAAAGATAGAAGGAAGAAAGTGTGAACATCACAAAAACTGCTTTTATCCTCATAGACTACAATCCTATTGTTGCTTTTGCAATAGATAATACAAAAATATGCCATAGAATCCTTGGATCTCATCAGATCTTCAGTAAACCAATAAGCACTAATTTATGAGGAGGTACGCGTGGTGTAATGGTTATCGTCGTAGGAAATGAACACGGCGACATGAGTTCAAATCCTGGACGAGAGTGATTGCATTTCACATAGCACTAATACCCTTGGGAAAGGTATGAATCCAATTATTCTACCTCCAGCTATGGGTAAATAGTAGGACAGACTGAGTTATTCAGCCTTGGTGAGGCAACTAGTCTAGGAGAAGGAAAACTCTGAATTCAAACTTGTTAAACTCCGCTTAAAAAAATTGACCTTGTATCATATCCTGCCCGAGCGGAGTGGTTGGGTAAATAGGATAAGCACTAATTTATGTTTCCTATGCTACTTATTGAGGATAGATGAAATTAGCAGGGGGCAATTCTATTGGCAATGAACACTGATCTGATTAAAATCATCCTTTCTTACTTTGACCCAGTGACCTAATAAAAACTGTTCAAATGCTGTAATCAAATATATGTTGATGAGGAGGTAGTATTAGTTGTTGACCTAAGTTTGAAGTTTATAATTTTATGTATTTCTAGATATGTCTCTAAATATGTGAGGATAGAAATTATTTCAACATTCTGTTCTGTTGGTTTGTGATCAATTTTCACAGTTTAAACGGGGTGTGGTGGGGGGCTTAAAAACATTGGATTATCTTTATATGCTATTTTATTGATGGCATATAAGGTGCACTTTTTTACAAAATATCTTTTAAAATTTCCCTGCATCTTATAATTGGATTATCGTTATATGCTATTTTATTTGGTAAAAGATGAATTTTGACTCTGCTTACCTTCATAACATTTACTTACCATATTTGATGGCATATAAGGTGCACTTTTTTAACTAAAAATATCTTTTAAAATTTCCCTGCATCTTATATGCCATATGTAGATTAAAAATTTGCGATAATCAGCTGAAATTAGCTGCCTGTAACTTCTATTAGCTTAGACTTTAGAGTAACTTTCCCATACCTATTGTCATTATTTAAAAGGCTATTATGCAGATTAAAAGTGTTGTCATGATAATATTCATTATATTAATTTCATCATGTTAAATATTAGTAATTTCCTTGTTGAGGCAACTTTTTAGTTACATTGATAGAGTAGATGAATTTGATATAAAAATTTTAGGTAGCCTAAGCTTTTATAGTTTAGCTTACACAGAACATAGGTTGGCTGACCACTGGAAATTCAAAGATTTGGCCTTGCCATTTGCAATGAGAACAACACTGATCTATATTAGAGTGGACTTTCCAATCAAGAGATGGTATAGAAATCGGTTAAGGTGGAGCTGATCTTCCTCAATAAGAAAGACTAAGCCCTATAGTTAAGTCTAAGCTCAAAAGAATGGCAATAAATATAGCCACATAGGAACTTGGCAATGCTGTTAATCAACATATACTAGATGGATGACTGCATATAAAGACAAGAAATTTCGATCCTACTACTGGTACTTTTCTCTAGGGAATTTGGTTTGAGCTTGATTCTAATTTGGTCAACTTCCCATGTCTTGAAGAAATCAAAGTGGCTAGGTGCAAGGAGCCCATGACAGAAGACATTCGGAAAGTATTTAAGAAGGTTCGAATGGACAAACCTCCAGGCACCAATGTGATTCCCTAGAAAGTACACTTGAGGCTGTAAAGAGCAGGATTGTTCAAAACGGTTTTGATTTGGTACACACTTTCTTAGTGAAAGTCAATGAGGATACTACACTGATACATTTAGATAAATCCAGAGCCTTTGATAGGATTGACTATTGTGTTCTGGAGATTGTGGCTGAATTCAAGCTGAACTTTCACAGCTGTATCTTTTTGTATGCGTATCTTAGGGCTATAAGGGGAGTGAATGGAATAAAGCTAGACTCTTTTGTCTTGTCTTGATCATATTATAAGAGGTGTTCATTATTGCCCTTGCTACATGTTACTGTGTGGGAACTTTTTCTGCATAAATTGAAGGAGAATCCAGTCCTTTTTGCAGTTTAGCTAACTCATTCATCTCGGCAAAGTATTCTACCTGACAATGTCAATTTGCTTGTGAAGCACAATGGCAAGATTGACAAAGCAAAGAAATTAGATCGTATGAAACAGTGACAGGCAACCAAAATTAACTGTAAAAAGTTTGTCATTTTGCAGTTGGTTTCATGTACCTGACTTGGTCCCAAACTTCAGTTGGAGATGAATTGGTTGGAGTTGTTGAAAAAAGTTATGGTTGCATCTAAGCTGGTCATACAGAATCATTTCTTTAAAGGGAATGGTCATTATGTGTCTTTTGCAAATCTTCCCTCTCCCCATCCTTTGTCAACTTTCAGGGCTTCCTCTCCTGTCTACCATTCTATACAGTCTAGAAAGAGGTCTGTTCGGGTTCCTAGGAATCCCATGGTAGGTTGTGGGATTTGTTTTCATTCCTGAAAGCCTAGTGTGTTTGAAACAATGTGGTAGTGCTGATAGGATGAAACTTTCAGTGATTACTTGGAATTATGAGAGTCATGATATAGATAATGATGTGGTGGGGAAGAAAGGAATTCACAGAGGTGAGTCTTTTTCACTTCAGCTCCTAATCCAATTCTTTAGACATCAGCTAAAAGTGAAGATTGGGGTTGAGAGAAAGAGACTCAGTGTTGGATTTCAGCAAAAGGTGAGTGTTATGTGTTTGTGTCAAATACGATGAGCTAACTGAGTATTCAATGTAGAACTTAGTGACCTAGAAAAGGATCTTGGGCTTTTGAAAAGTTAAGGGGACCCAGTCCAGGTAAGTTAGAGTAGATTTTGGCTTTTCATTTTGTGACAAAGGTCAACTTACCTTGTGTATGAAAGTGAATTTACCCTATTCTTATTTTTTTTAGTTCCCCATTTTAAGTGTTAGCATTCATTCCTTCCTGCTTTTAGATGACAGAAAATTGAATACCTTGGAGATGTGGAAAATTTCTGAGGGTGTTTATTTGTGTAATTTTCAGTCTTTGTTTAATTTTCCTCCCAACCCATATCAACAGAAACAGGTGAGAATTGTAATGAAATGACCATGATTAAACACCTGTGTCTTATTAGATATCTTCTAAAAATCAACTTGGATTGTATAAATTGAATTCCTCACTCTAAAATAATAAAAAATAAGAGTACGGATGTAACTACAAAACACATCGGGTTAATTGGCCATGCATTTACCATGACTGGTTGATTTGACATTGAGGGTAGAATAAAGGTGAAATATTCATAGAATTATGTGAGTTTGGAGAGTGGTTTAGAGTTGAAATTGTTTATGCCAGTGACAGAAGACCTCAATGGATACATAGAACTCTCTCTCATGTAAACTTTCTACTTATGCAATAATTTCCATTATGTACGGATACACACAGCAATGCACACTCATCCTCAACATGAACTTTAGGAATATTTCATACTTTAAGAATTGTTTCATTTGGCAATCAAAAAACCAATTTGAAAGTTGTTTTCCAACCTTTTTGTGGCCTATTCCTGCTACGTACCTATGCTTGAATGTATGCAACACTCACCAAAAGCTCAGATAAATGTTGTCAAACACCAAAACTTTTGACAATGTATGGGTTAATTCATGTAAAACAGATCTTATGAATGCACATACCTTTTAATATAGTCTTCAAACAAAATTTGCAATTTCTATGAGTTTTTAAGAGATATTTCATTCGGTGTAACAAAGCTACTTCCCTTAAATCTTTAGTTGCTATGGAAACTTTTTGTTTTTCCTGTTTTACCTGAAATGATGAAAATTCTGATAGGTTTCTCAATGTCTGTGGTAAAAAAAAAATACAAAAAGATATCTATTCTAACATTAATAATTTGAGGATAGTACTGTTCATAAATGAATCCCCAATGATTTAGTTACTCCATCTTGTTATAATGAATTTCCATTAATCAAATTGAGTATAAATCGGAAAAGAATGGTTTTTAAAAATACTGCAATTAGATTTTCATTATAAAAATCAAATGAAATTTTAGAACCCCCCCCACCCTGATTAATGTATTTGAATAGCAACACAATTCATAGAATAAAATACATTTCTACAATAAAGAAATTATTTACAATGACTTTTTTTATCATTAAATCCAAATCAATGCATACCTATTTTCATTATCCACTTTATCTTTGTAATAAAAATCATTGTAAAGGGATTATTGTAATAAAATCATTTCTTTTTTATAGCAAAAATAGTTCCCAATGCATTTTTGTAGTAAAAATCATTGTCCAATTCAATGAAAATGCATGGGAAATAATTTTACTGGCAACGGATTTTTATCGTTAAAATGATTTGCCATGTACTTCTACAATGAACTTAAAAAAAATTTTTTTTTTCCTTTTCTGTATTTTTACTTCCAGGATACTGGATATATTTTCAATGTTGCCCTCAAGCAAAACCTACTTGTTTTCAAGGAAGGTAATTCATTCGGTGTCATAGAGTTACTTCCATTGCATATAAAAAAAAAAAAATGTATACATTCGAAAAATTCATTTCCCAAAATAATTTTACATCACTGATAAAAATTCTGATTGGTTACTCAGTATTTAATTTCTATGCTTTTTGGCTCCCAATGAGACTCGAAATCCCTTGTGAAGTTTTGCTAGTCTAGTTAGCTAACCATTACACTACCAGAGGCACCCTTCTTTGCTCAATGTTTGTGGGGTTTTGTTTTTTTTTAAATAAGAATATTTTCTTTAAATTATCCTGCAAGACACATGACGTAACGGATATAGGTATTTAGTTTAAGAACTTCTTAGTGAAATTATCTAGAGGTTAAATCTTGACTACAGGTTTGTCCAGTCGGCTGGGGCTGTAGAATACACTGACTGTACCTCCGCGGAGGCGCAAGACCCCACTCCCAACGAGTGTCCTGAATATGACACTAAATAATTTGATGGTGAGGTTCCAGTGATGCTGTGTCTGACTGTGCTGTGGATTTTCAGGCACCAAATGTAACAATACGATTTGTACCATCTGGGTACTTATCTTAGGCACAGCACCAACTATAGTACTATGGTTTGGCCCTGCACCAATTATAACATTATCGCTTAGTCCAGTACCAAATGTGATGCTATGTTCTGGGGTCAGTTACCATTTGTAATGCTATCATTTCACTACAGTACTAAATCTAACAATATCTTGGCATCGCACCTCTGTAACAATATTGCGGTCACGACTATTAATGCCGATACCAGTACCAAATGTAATATCACTGTGCATGACAACACTTGTTGTACTAAATGTCATAATAACACTGGTTTACAAAAATAAATTTTTGGTCTGAGGCAAGAATGGGGATAGGTGTTTTTTGTTAATTTGGGTGTGCTGAATTCAAATTTATAAATAGTTATGCTCTATCACCTCTAGTTTTCTGGCTTTTAAATAGTCTCATTTTAGTATAAACAGAGAATATATGTCCATATTTCAAGAGTTGCAGCAGCTTTTAACAGATAAAACAGGATAGATAAAGAACACTGTTTGAATCAATATACTTGGATGACACAATTACACAATTCATAGAACCACAGACAGTATGTTTTCTTTGAAGATCTGGTGTATTTTGCCTCCGGGATGTCATACAAGAGCATCCAGCAGAAGTCTCCCATCATGCCAGGGTTCCATTTGCCTTGATAGTTGCTCTCCATCTTTGTAATGTCTTGGTGGAATCTTTCTCCATGCTCATCACTCACTGCTCCAAGGTTTGACGGGAAGAAGTTGAGGTAAGAATGGAGAAAATGAATCTTCAGTAACATTCGGCACCCATATCCTTGTAAGACTTTAGCAACTTCTCAATACAGGCTTGGTAATCTGGTACACGTGTGTTACTAAGGAAGCCACTACAGACTGTCTTGAATGCTTCCCATGCTCTCAGTTTCTTTAAGTTAAGAAGCTCCTCAAAATCAGTATCCTTCAGCACTTCTCGGATCTGAGGTCTGACAAAGATGCCCTCTTTGAGCTTAGCAGCACTAAGACCTGGGAACACAGTAGACAAGTGTTGGAAGGCAGCACCATTTTTGTGCAACACCTTCATGAAATTCTTCATCAAACCAAGCTTGATGTGAAGAGGAGGAAGAAGCACCTTATTCATGTCCACCAGAGGATTCTCCCTGAGGCTGTGTTCGCCAGGAACAAAAGTGCTTCTAGGCCCCCAGTCTTTCTGCTTGTAATGCTGGGATACAGCTCGACTATCCCAGAGACAGAGAAAACAACAGTACTTTGTGAAGCTCGCTTGCATACCCATAAGAAGACCAATGACCTTATTTGTTCCAATTCCTGAAACTGGTGATCCTTACATCTTCCTGGACTAGGTTCCACTGTTTAAGCCAAGAAGCCAAGAGTTCTGACAGCTGTTTTGACAGATACAAATCATGAGCAAGTTCATTCAGGTCTTCTTGTGTGATCCAGTGTGGTTCATTGCCACTTGTTCCTGAATATGTAGACTAAATATCTTCCAAAGATAGGCAGAATCCTCCCTTGAAGGCATTTCTTCATCTGATGAGGAAAGAAGATCCTTATTTACTAGATGTGTGGGTACAGGAAGATCATCTGAATGGGGAACAGGTCTCATAGCAGATTGAAGGTTGGGATATTTGATCTTTTTCCTAGAAGATGCATTGAAACCAGTTATATTAGTTAAACAAAAATAACAATCATCTGTTCAGACTGCATACTGTAGCACAAAAGAGAGAGAGAAGATCTGTTAGGGTCTATGAACAGAAACACAAAGAGCCCTGATCCAACTGAACTCTCTGAACGCCAACTGACAACTTTTTCAAAATTTACCCATATATCTAAATTCAAGGTATCTGTAGTGTTATGTCATCTTGCTAAGTTATTGCATCACTCACACATGTCCAAATTCACCGTTTTCCTTTACACAATCAAACTTGTGACAAGACATGAATCTATTTTGTTTACATTTGGGTCTTCCTGTGTTGATCGTTGGTGTACTGGCTTGAACTTTCAAATTTGATTTATATTTCTACTCAAAGATTTCAGCTCACTTAACAGCTAACTGAAAACAGTTGGCTTTATCAGCACATCCACAGATGAAGAACAAAATCATGAAAAATGCTCTGACTAGGATACTTACTACTGTTAAAATAGAACCAAAGATAAATTATGAAAGTGAGATAAAAGAAAAAGTTATAACAAGTGAATTATTGAAGAATTAGGAGGACCAAATTTACCATTTGATATCTTCAACAAACCCCCTTTACTGGAAAATAGAAATATTCATGAAGTTATGAAAAACTATCTCCCAAGTTCAGAGGAAATGCAAAAAGCATAATTGGAAGTGAAGTTATCAGAAAGTATTCAAAGAGCACTGAGAAGACAAAACTTTAAACAAAATGTAATTGCGTTCTGAAGAAATGGTGAATGGAAAAGCCAAGGTTCAGTTATAGGAAAAGAAAATGTAGTTGTGACAGATATAAAAGCACTTCTGTTCATATACATGACAATTGCTTATTCAGAGCTTTAGAGTTAAAAGTCAGAAAGAAAAGCACACTTTACACAAGATCCTCTCAAGTAATATGAGACTTAAAAAATATTTGCAAGAATCACGGAGTAATTCACTCAAGATTTCACCAACAACCCCCACGAGATTTCAGTAAGATAAGGTTTCATAAATATACACAAGCTAACACAACGTAAGATGTATAAGAATTTATTGCTAATAAAGAAATAAACTGACCAAGCATAGCACTTAATTTTGGCCAAAGTGGAAAAGGGAGAAGCAATCCCAGATGATATGATACCAAAAAACTACCTCATACTACTTGCCAAAAACTCCTATTGGAACCTCAGTACAAAATTGGGGACTAGACTGTGAAGGTAGGATAAAATAGCAGAAAGTTTTAATCACTTGCTTCTTGAGTAGCCAATAAGTATTCTAACAGGCAAGAAGCTTCCAAAGAAATGAAACTAAAATCAAACAAAAGTCAACTACCAAAATTCTACAAAGTTAAACAACTGAAAGAAAATTCAACCTGAGAATTCTGCTGAAAAGATAACTTTACAGAAAACTCAACTGAAATGAAATGAAAATTAAAAATTCAAAAAATTAAAATCAATTGAAAGATAAAATTCAACTTGTGAACTGTTGAAAAAATAACCTTTCAGAAGAGTCAAAATTAAATGAAAACTGAAACATTTGACAAAACTAAAAATAAATACTCAAATTCAAAGAACTTTGTTCCCAGACACTCTCTCAGATAAGTTCCCATCTTTTTTACCAATTTCTTTCTTGTTGCTTTTGTATAAAATTCCTTTTTAAAAACTTTGTTTGTGTCATCTTCTTAGATCAGTATCCAAACTAGAAAGCTGTGTAACTTACCATTTAAAATTACACATTAAAGCCCCCTAAGAACATACCCAGTTAAATACTAAATTTTGCTTTAGTGTCATTCTCTTGATTGTGAATTTTGTACTCTAAATTTCTTTTATATTGCAAATTTTACTCTAAATTCTTTTAGATGGGACATCACAAAATAAATTGAGATTTCAAGACATAACTCAAGATTTTACCAACAAACATGAGATTTCACCAAGTACTGCAAGATTTAATAAATTACCATGAGAATTCACCTCATTAGGTGAGACTTTAACTTTTCTCATGAGATCTTAGCAAATACCATATTTCACCTCTTCACCTGAGATTTCACCACATCAATTTACATATAATTTGATCAACAAACATGGATTTCCCATCTTCAGGCAAGATTACATCATGTAATTTGATATTTGACGAAGTTGTCGTACTCTGTTCAAAAGCATAAAAAAAAAACAGACTGCTCTAATCCCTAAAAAACACTACACCCAGCTACATCCGGGAATGATGAAATCACTTGTAGCCCTGACTGGCTGCCCTTGTGAAATAAAGAAAAAATCTATCTTTTTACAACAATAACAGAGCCAGTTTTGTGAAAGTCATTCTATCAAAATAAAGTGGATTATCTTCAGAAGCTTATTTCAGGTTAACGAAGGACTGTATTTTCACTTATATTTTTTTATGAACAAACATTTTGTTCACGTGGCCCTGGTAGAGTGATATGACTTTTGTTCTACTTATAGCCAAGTCTTTCAGCAGTCCTTGGGCTCGCCCATGAGCATTATGGTACTGGACTGGGACACATTTCGGTTGGATGTGTTGGCAAGTCACGTTCTGACCGGGTGTGTCCTTACTCAGGTGTCAGTCAGTCATGACTGGCATCCTCGAGCCCCATGGGGCTGTTCCCCAGGCATTATACCTCTTCGGAGGGGTTGGTTTTATTGCCTAGTGCCACTTTTTAGGGGAATCCTGATGGGTCCCGAGGAATTTTTGAGACTGCTGGGCACATGTGGGTTTCTGTCCTGCAGCCAGACCCACCTAAAAAACGTCCTTGTGCTACACTTGTACACTTGGTGGGGGCATATAAAAAAATACATTAAAATGAGTCATAAAATAATAGCAGAGATAATACATCATTAAATGTGATAAAGAGAAATAGGAAAACATTAGCAGGAAGAATGAAGAAATTCAAAAAGGATAAACAAGGTAAACATATATAAATAATTCAACATTTGGTTCATTTGCAATATAAAATGAATCACACAGTGAAATTTAATCCTAAATGTTGTGACATTATGAACCCTTTGTATAGATTTTGGTGGAGTTCCCACAGTTATAGTATATGTTAATCCAAGCTCAGGTTATAACTGAAATATTTCTCAATGATCAGTGTTCAATCCAAGGCAAAAATATAAATTACACTCTACTAAATTGGAAGCTTGCCATGGCATAATTTTCATTTTCCTTGTTAGTCTTGTGCACTTGATAACATAGAAATTCACACTAGATGACATAGAAACATTTTCTTTTCTCATTGTAGCAAAGCTCCATGATACTTCCATAGAGAAAGGAACTATGGTATATTTATCACTTTAATATAAGAAATTGGGATAATTCAAACATCCAAATTATCCTCTAATCGCAATTTGAAGTCATCTTGCTTTATTCCCTGAACTAGAGCATCATACATCTTACTATGATAAAAAAATCATTATGATGTACTTTTTTTGCTGGGACATGATCAAATAAGTTACTAGTATATGTTTGTTTTTGTGCCCATGTTTGAATTCTACATAAATTTGACTTCTGTCCATAATAAACAAGTTTCTGAGTAGTCTGCTGTATTGTTATCAATTTTGCCCCCATTTACAAACTGCCACATTTTAAATCAATATAACCACCTAAAAAGGGAACTCAGTTTTTATCACCAAAATTTACTGATTGCAGATAAGCTGAATAATTCACAAACTCACATTCACTTTTTTAAAATTCAAATTTGTATTTATCTTAATTTTTCTGCATATTGTTATTCATTCACCTATTTCAACAACATTAAAAATACACATTATTACTTTATGTCACATTGTTATTAATACTTCATATTTCTGCAATTTCACATATATTCAGTCATATTTACTGGGGTACAGCTTTATCATAACCAGTTAAAATCTTTTTACTAGAAACAGTAAATAAAGATGTTTATAATATCCAAGTATCATTTTTAAATATATATATATATATATATATATATATATATATATATATATATATATATATATATCTGTATAAACTTTAATATAATAAAGGTCTTCATTTATTGATTCTACTATTGATTCTTTAACTGTTTATGATACTATTATTTATAATATAAACTTCTCAATAATAGACAAATGAAAATTTTAGATGCATTTCTAAAAAAAACTATTCTTCTAAAAATATTTCTTTCTTACCTGAATGGAAATTTTTTGACAGGGTTCTACAGCAGGTTTCAACATTGAATTTGGATTTTAATGGGCAAAGTTAGTCCAATAAATTTTGTATTCATATGTTTCAATAATATATTTTTTGTTGTGCTTTTTTCTTTTCAGTGTCAGTCCGTTTTATTTAAATTTAATTTCCAGAAATTCACAGAAGATGAATATAATAAAATCATAAGCTTTCTTATGTGTTGTATTTGGAGATTTGTCTTTAATTTTGTATTTTTATTGAACACCTATTAGGAATTTGATCAACTTTAATTCACAAGTGGTTCTTTCAGTGATTTCCTTATCTTTGCTGTTTTCTTATCACAATTCATTACACTGGAAAAAAATAAAATTATTCAATGAGTTTCAAATCAGTCACAAAACAATTTTTAAACTCATTTATTCTATTCAGGTGACAAAAATATTTCTGCACATACTTCAAACAATCAGAAGTTTTGTCAATTCCTTTTGAATTTTATCTACTTAACACATCACTCCATAAATCCCAGCCTGACATATAGATGACGCTACTAATAAAAATCCATATGATTTTTATAAAGTGATAACCTTCAAATGGCATGTCTCAAAATTTGTGCCCACTCGTATTATTAGTTTACACATTTCAGTTGTTTAAGTGAAGCTATTGTTGCAAATTTTCAAAAAATAAGGATATCATAATTTTGTGTGTTGATAAAGCATTGCTTTCTGATAGAAAAAATACTGTTCAAGCAAAGCAATGGCTTGATAAGTGTTATTTGGGCTCTGCTCTGTCAAAAAAGAACTGTTAAGAGGTGGTATGCTAACTTTAAACCCAGTCATACAGACACAAATGATGCTGAATGCTCAGGTCACCCAAAATCGACAGTTGTCCCTGAAAACACCAAATAACTCCACAAACTCATTTTGGCCAATCATAAAATGAAGTTGTGTGAGATAGCAGAGGAGTTGAAGACATAAGAAGGCAGTGTATTCACCATTTTGCATGAACATTTGTCAATGAGAAAGCTGTGTTCACAATCCATCAAAAACAATGCATCAATGATTCAGAGCGTTGTTTGCAACTGTTTCAACGCAAAGTTTTTGTTTAACATGTGACAATGGATAAAACATGGATCCACCACTTCACTTCAGAGTCAAATCAGCAGTCAGCTGAGTGGGTAGCATGTGGTAGGGGCAATTTCACCCCAAAATAGGGACAATAATAAGAGTATTAATAAAGATAGATATGCCATACAGTTAGAAAATGGCAAGAGAAAAAAAGGTGCATCTTTGAAAAGACTCAGGAGGTTGGTTGGCTGTGAGGACTTTGGTATGTGAGAAAAAATAATATCACGTGAACTTAACAGTTAACTTAAAGTTGGAAATATAGTCCATATTAGTTACAGAAAAAACAAAACCCTAACTTCTAGAAATAAACGATATTCTCAATAATGGATGTTTATATGAATTGTTTATATCAGAATGTAGGATGCAAGAAAATCACAACATGAAATTGTATTTTGCACAATATCAGAAGGTGGTATACATGCTAGAGGTTGGATGAATCAATTATGTGTGGCATCAAGTGATTAGCAGGAGGTGAAGATATTCTCTATAAATATGCCTCACCTAAAGCCTATGTGAGAGTTTTTGCTGAGACAGATGAGGCAATTACTCCCAGTCCATACTGTGATTGTTGACGTGTAAGAGACGGCCAAGCCCCGGTGTGAGGAAATCATCTCTGGGCAGATGTGACTTTATCTATCAAGAAAACCTCTCTGAAATAAATTAGGCGTTCTGCAGGTGCATGTGCCATTGAAAAGCCTGATAAATGAAAATCACTAAACAAGCTGCTAAACCGAAAGTTAAGAGAAAAACCATCTCTCTCAAATAATCAATACTCGAGGTATTGTTATATAAGGGACATTTCAATTTATTTACTTTTTCTTTATGAACTGTGTTTATTTCATGTATTGTTGGTATTATTATCTATATAAAAAAAAAAAAAACTTTTCATAAAATCGAATCAGCTTGGTTATTTTTTTCTGATGTTAACACGATTCCAGCCTGACGGTCCTGCAGGTGGACCAGCAGATAATCTTTGGACCCCATAACCTCTCAATAGGATCAATCACAACATGGGCTGTTGAGAGGATCCCCAGAGAATTAGGTCTAATCTGTAACTCTGGAATCACAGCCAAAATTGTGAAGGACAGTGGTTGAGTGGGGTTAGTTTACGGTGTTACATCAATGGTGAAGTGTTGAAGAGTCGTCATTACATTAACCGTTGCCATGACAAGGATCATTGTACAGCAGGTCAAACCCGTTCAAAGTGACCAAAGATGCAAACATCAGCAGGCAAGTTTTTGGCTTCCACATTTGGGAACATGCAAGGTATTTTGTTCCTCAATTACCTTGAGAAAGGAAGAACCATCAACAGCAAATATTACATAGCATTAATGGTGCATTTAAAGGAAGAAATCACCAAAAAAATGGCCACAAATGAAGAAGAAAAAAGTACTTTTTCACCAAGACAATGCACCGTGTCACAAGTTGATTGCAACGATGGCAAAACTACATGAACTGCACTTCGAACCGCTTCTGGACCCACACTATTCCTCAGGTTGGTTGGTTGTTTGGGTTTTATGGCATATCAACCTTTGTAGGTTATTTAACGCCAAATTCTGTTTATATGTATATACATTCAACTAAAGATTTCTTAGTGAATACTTAGTAGGTAAAATTTACTATTAGCAGGATTTCATTTGTTTGCACTTGATTAACTAGTTTCAATTCATCATATTTTTTCATACAACCGTGTCTCTCTCAAAAAGGACAGAATGTCATCTATTTTGACGTTCTCAAACAGATCAGTTAAACTATTCACTTTGAAAAGTCGCTTTCTGATGATAGCAAAAGGTCTGCATTCTATAAGAATGTGTTTAACTGAGCAAGTTGTCTGACAGGTCAAACACTATGGTTATGGTTCCTGTTTCAGTTTGAAAGAGTGAGTAAGCCTTGTATGACCAATGCACAATTGGGATATAACGACTTGTTCTATCCTTGATTTTTTTCAATGCTGGTCTTCACTCTCCCAAGGTTGGCTGAATTTGGTAGAGTTTATTGTGGATGTTATTGCTCCATCGTTGTTGCCATTTTTTGTGAAGGACTTAATTAATTGTTGGTTTCAGGTCAGTATATGGAATCCTGGATTTGTCGGGGGTCAGATCTAAGACCGATTTGGCTGCCAAGTCTGCTCTTTCATTCCTTCTCACACCAATGTGACTTAGAGTCCAGCATATAATTATTTCTTTTCTATTTGACATAGAGTCTAATCTACTCAACAGTTTAATGATAAGAGGGTTCTGAAATTTTTAATTTCTTAATGATAGCAAGGGAGAGAGTGAGTCTGAGAATATTATAAATTTCTTATGCTTACTCTTCAAGATGATGTTGAGAGCTAGGTCTATTGCATGGGCTTCTGCTGTGAAGATAGAGTTTTCCATTGGAAGAGCTTCCTTAAGAATTGTTTTGTTTAAAACAGCCATACACACTGTTTCATTGTTGTCCTTGGAGCCATCCATAAAGACATAGAGGTGGTTGGGATGGTGTTGGAGAATATTGTGGAATTTCTCTTGATAAGTGCCAGGATGGGTTTTAGTTTTGGAATATTCATTCAGTTCGAGAATCACTTTGGGAGTTTTAATGATCCAGTGTGGTGTTTGTGGAAAAGTGCTTTCATGTATGTTATTAGGTGTTATTTTTTATTCTTGTTGGGTCAACTTCATCCAAAGGCCAAAAGGTTTTATTGTTTTTTCTTTTCTTTCAACATGTTGCTTGTATTTTGGGTTGAAGGTGCAGTCATAAGCTGGGTTGGACAGGAGAGATTTCAGCTTTATGGAGTATTGGAGAGCCAGTTTTTCACATCTTAGTGTAAGAGGTGGTTCATCTGCTTCTGTGTATAGGCTTTTAACAGAAGTGCTATATGCTCCAAGGGCTAGTCTAAGTCCTTGGTGGTGTATGGTATTTAGTTCTTTTAAGTATGTCTTTCTGGCTGCCCCATATATAAAGCAGCCATAATCAAGTCTTGATCTGATTAATGAGCAATATAATTTTAAGATTTCTTTGCTTCCTCCCCAGTTAGTGTGTGAACTTCTACTTTTTAAAATGAGAACAAATACTTTTGATCAAAAATTTTTTTGTACTCTGAGTATTTTTGATACTAACCTTTGAACAGCTAGCCCAGTTGGCTGGGCTTGTAGAATACGCTGACTCTATCTCTGCAGAAGGTTAAGACCCTCCCAATGAGTGTTCTGAATATGACACTAAGCTATCTGATAGTGAAACTCCAGTTCTGGAGCTTTGGGAAATGTGTAGTACTCCTTCACTGCCATTATTTTCAGGTCCAGTCTCTTCTGGAGTGATAGTACCTGTTAAGGTCCCATTTATGGATCAAATAGAAATATTTAATCATGTACTATACTTGAAACTATTCAACTATGTGCAAACAAATGATTAATACTAAATTGAATTATTAGTATTACATAGCAGTGATGAAACCATTTTACTGTGTGTAAACAAGAAAACGGCCAAACCAAACGCTAAAGAAATATTTGGAATGGAACATTCTAGAATCAGGTGGCATTATAAATATAAGGAAAGACACAAAAGCTTCATAAATATGTGGATATATAGAAAAAAACTAAACAATTGTGAGGAAAGACTCGATGGGTAGAGGTTAGTACAATTTTCTTTTTTAAAATAACACTGGATTTTCTATGACTTGTAAAATCTAAGAATCTTGATTTATTTCTAATCGACTAAATTGTTTTACCAGGTGCAACTATCACGAGTCAACTTAACAATTGTTTGAATTTACCGCGCCAAACTTAGAAATTTAGCATTCCACCTCCACTAAAAATAAAAAAAGATAAAAAATAAAATAGAATAAAAACCTGGTAGGGCCTGTATCGGATGACAAGATAAAATATACCCCAAAATTTCTTTGAATATACGTCAGTCCTGGACTTTAACTAAGTTAAAACTTAAGGTAAAAGGATTTATTTTTATTTCATTTTATTTTTATTTTCTATTTTTTTATTTTCTATTTTTATTTTCTATTTTTATTTTTTTTATTTTCTTTAATTTTATTTTTTTCACGTACACATGGGAAGCAGCATCGTGTACGTGAAGGTGATCGAATTCGCAATGCCTAACATTTCCTGAATGTGTGAGTCTTGCGGCTTAACGCTCAGGATTGTCAGTTCGATCAGGGAACTACTGCTGCTCATCTATAAGAGTGGCTTCTATAGATGAGAATAAAAATAGCCATCGAAAGATAACCATGACTCATACACAAACTGCATCGCTCTTCGCGTGGGTAAAAAAGGGGCGCGTCCTGCTGAGGTTGGAGCCCTGGCCACAGTATTCGAAAAATCAGCTACAGAGCTCAAACAAAAACTACTAAAATGCAAACAAACAATACAGATAGCAACATATAGGTCAACTACCAGAGCTAACTGCATCAGCCGTAGAACATAAGATAGACATAATCTGTATACAAGAACATCAATACACTCACACCGAAGATATCAAATATCACAAAACTGGCAATGGATGGATGCTGGTGACTGTATCGGCATGGAAAAATTCTGTCAATGCATCGGTAGGGTGGGTGGGAATGCTTATAGGACCAAGAGCGCTAAAAACACTTATAGCATTGAGAGAATACAACCTAGGATGATGGCCGCAATGTTTAATGGCAACCCCAAAGCAACGATCATCTCCTGCTACAGCCCTACCAATGTTAGCGAAGAAACCGAACTAGTCACCTTCTACGAGGAGCTATCCTCCCTAGTACGTAGCATTCCGAAACACAACCTGCTAGTCATTGGTGGAGATATGAATGCACAAATCAGGAAAAACAGAAACAATGAATACAGCCTACACAACACGTCAAACAGGAATGGACAACATCTAATTGATTTCATGATAGAAAATAGATTAACATGCCTCAATACAAACTTTTAAAAAAGGGAGGGAAAATTATGGACCCACACATATGCGAACAAGAGTAAAGCACAGATAGACTACCTCTTTATAAACAGAAAATGGAAAAATAGTGCGATGAATTACGAGGCATACTCCACTTTCGAGGGTGTGTCCTCCGATCATCGAATAGTCATGGCCAAAATACGCCTAAGCCTACGAAAAAATGCCACACGAACAGCGACAACTAAGCACTATGACTGGGCCCTACTTAACAACAGAGACATTAGAGATAAATATGCATTAGAATTAAGAAACAGATTCGAAACACTACAAGAGAAGACAGAAAAAGTTACCCCAAATGACGAATATGAAAATTTTGTTGAAGCACACCTAGAGGCAGCATCAAAGTGTATCCCAACAAAACCTAGAACTAAATATAGAGTCCCTTGGGAAATGTCAGAGGTTAGAGGAAAACGTGCACTCGTGAAAACTGCCTCCAAAAGCTATCGGAAGAACCCAACAAACACAAATGCCCGAAAACTAGAAAAGGCACGATATCAATTAGCAGGAATATATCTAAAAGAACAGGCAGAATACATACAAAATCAGATAGATAAGATTAGAGACTCAGTGGAAGATAGACAATCCAGGATAGCCTGGCAAACAATAAATGAAGCAAGTAGACGGAAGAGCACAGCCAAAGCAAAATTGAAAGCTGCAGGCCAACAAGAAAGAGTAAAACTGTGGGAACAGCATTTCAAAAATCTACTAGGAAGCCCGCCGAAAATAACGGATGAACCGATCACCAGAATTAACAGTAAGCAATTAGACATTAAACTAGGGCCTTTCACTAAAGAAGAATTCGACTCGGTTCTTAAAAAAATTAAAAATAGGAAAGGTGCAGGGCTGGAGAGATCCCCCCAGAAGTGTGGAAGACCAGATAATTCGACGATATACTACTCCGGCAATGCAACGCTGTCTATAGTCAAAATAGGATAGAAAGATGGATGAAGGGATGCATCCTCCCTTTCCCTAAAAAAGGCGACCTTGGATTAGCCAAGAACTACCGAGGGATAACACTTACATCCATAGCAGCCAAAATCTACAATGCCCTACTACGAAACCGTATAGAACCCAAAATCGACAACATCCTTAGAAAAAACCAAAATGGTTTCCAGAGAAATAGATCCACAACCTCACAAATATTGACCATCCGTAGAATCCTTGAAGGCGTTCGAGCAAAAAACCTTCAGGCGACATTACTATTTGTCGACTTTACCAAGGCCTTCGATTCCATCCACAGAGGGAAAATGGAACTAATCCTACTAGCATACGGCCTACAAAAAGAAACTGTAGCAGCAATAATGATCCTCTACAGAAACACCAAAGTGAAAGTACGTTCACCAGATGGAGACACAGAATACTTCGACATTGTTGCAGGATTACTACAAGGAGACACGCTAGCCCCATACCTCTTTATCATCTGTCTAGACTACGTGCTTAGAACATCGATCGACAAAATCAGAGAAAATGGCTTCGAGCTGACTAAGAAAAGAAGCAAAAGGTACCCCGCAAAAACAATCACAGACGCCGACTACGCTGATGACTTAGCGTTACTGGCGAATACGCCTAATCAAGCAGAGACACTACTGCATAGTTTGGAACGAGCTGCAGCAGGCATTGGCCTCCATGTCAATGCGCACAAAACTGAATATATGTGTTACAACTAAACAGGCAACATTACCACACTAGACGGAGCCTCTCTGAGGCTAGTGGACAAATTCACCTACCTAGGAAGTAGCGTCTCATCAACGGAAAACGACATCGACACACGACTGACGAAACCATGGACGGCTATAGATAGGCTCTCAATCATATGGAAATCAGACCTGACCGATGAAATGAAGCGCAGTTTCTTCCAGGCAGCGGTTGTATCGATACTGCTATATAGATGCACTACATGGATGCTAACCAAACGGCTGGAGAAGAAACTTGACGGCAACTACACAAGAATGTTGAGAGCAATATTGAACAAGTCCTGGCGACAACACCCCACGAGACGCCAATTGTACGGCCACTTGCCTCCCATCACGAAAACTATAAAGGTTAGATGAGCCAGACATGCCGGACACTGCTGGAGAAGCAAGGACGAGCTCGTAAGTGACGTACTCCTATGGACCCCCACATATGGCCAAGCAAAAGCAGGACGACCAGCCCGAACTTACATACAACAGCTATGTGAGGACACAGGATGTAACCCTGAAGACCTACCGGAGGTGATGAATGATAGGGAGAAGTGGCGAGAGATGGTCAAGGATATCCGTGCTGGCGGCACGACATGATGATGATGATAGTTCTAAGTAATTGTATGGTTTTGTTACATTTTGTTTTAAAGTATTTAATATGCGGAACGAAGGAGAGTTTGCAGTCAAAAATGATTCCTAGATATTTGTAGTGTTCAATTTTCAGTACTGGATCTAGGTGGAGCTTACGTTGGTTGCAGAAGTGGACGTATTTCATTTTTTCTTTTGAAAATTTTAATCCATTCTCAATGGTCCATTTGTAGAGCTTATCAAGGCATATTTGAAGTTGTCTTTCTATATGGTTCATGTTTCTTGCTCTGTAGCAGATCAGGAAGTCATCCACATACAAAGCACAGTTTGTTCTGTTATATAGTCATCTACAGCATCACAATGACACAACAACAAAGACTGACGCAGGAAGGCTTCTTTAACAACATATTTACCTCTCACTTTATTGCAAGGGTTCAAAAGGGTTGTTCAAGGTTTGCATGTGAGAGGGTGCTGGAGACCAAACATAAACTTCATATTTTGACCCCACTGTTATGACCGTCACGTTGTGTCTTTCTTGTTCTCCTGATGCTGGCTGTCCACTCCATCGGGGTTTCCGAGGGCCCCCTCGGTTGGGTGTGGCTTTCCTTACCACATCTGGTCTCTAGCTGTCTGGAATTCTACTGGCAACTGCTTTGGCTCGTCGAACTCAACTGAGTTGAATAATAATTCAATGCCCACACGATCGCCCACTGGATCTTTGAAATCAAATGTTTAATCATCATCAAGCTGAAATAACTGTCATGCAGTTCACAGGTCACTCTCTTCCAGTGCATCACTGTAGTGGCACCGTGGGACCTTCACCTTGTCCCATATTATAAGCCTTAATCCGCCCACGCAATCTCTTTCGATTACTGGCCATTGGAATGTGTCACTTCTTTCCGGTGCATCACCTTGGAATAGCATTTTTGGGCCGGGTCAAAGGTCAAAATATAACAGTTCTGCTGTTAATGTTTTTCACAATATTATTAATTTTTATATTGAACCGCATGACAGACAATACACTGCCTTGAGGTACACCCATTTCTTGTTTTTCTTCAGAGAAAACCTCTCCCATTCTTACTCTAAATCGTCTGTCTTGAAGGAAATTTTGGATAAATATTAGCACTCTGCCTTCAAATCCAAGGTTTTTCAGATCTCTTACAATGCCGTACTTTCAGGTTGTGTCGTATGCTTTTTCGGGATCGAAAAAACTGCCACTAGATGTTCTTTTTTAATAGAAGCCTCTCCGATGAATGTTTCTAATCAAATCAGGTGATCTATAGGGCTTCTTTGGCTTCTGAAACCAGTTTGGTATTCTGTTATTAATTTATTGGTTTCTAAATACCAGATCAATCTGATATTCACCATTCTTTCTAATGTTTTGCAGACACAACTGCTAAGAGAAATGGGTCTGTAATTTTTTGCATTTGTATTGTCTTTGAAAGGTTTGGGTATTGGTATAACTGTGGTTTCTTTACATATTTTAGGTATGTCACCTCTGTTCCATAAATTGGAGGAAATTTGTGGATGGTTCAGGTAATTCTTTCAGGAACTGATAATGTATTTTGTCGGGTCTGACTGCTGTATTGTGTGCCTTGTTGAGGGATTCTTTCAGTTCTGCTATAGAGAAAAATTGGTTGTAGCTTTCGGTGTTTTTACTTTGAAATTTAATTTTACCTTTTTCTGCTTTTGTTTTGATATTTTGAAAACTTTTGCTTTGGTTTTTAGCTGATGAATTTTGCAAGAAATTTTCAATTTGATGATTTGCTATATCTTTCTCGTCTGTGATTTTCAGATTATTGTGAGTGAGGTGTTTTGTAGGAGTATTGTTATTTTTGCCAGTTATTTTCCGAATCATCTGCCATACTTGTTTTGGCTTTGTGTTACCATTAATTTTAGCAATGTAATTTCTCCATGTTTTTCTTTTGGAGTCTTTGATGATTTTTCAGGCTTTGGCTTGGCTGTTTTTATAAGTATTTAAATTTTCTCGTATTGGGTTTATTTTAAATTTTTTAAAAGTTGCTCTAAGTAATCTGACAGCTTTTTTACATTCTTCGTTGAAGCATGGCCTATTGTATTTTGTAGAGGTAGAGCTTCTGGGTATATGTTCTTCAGCTATGTTTAACACTGTGTTCATAAAATATAAGATGTTTTCCTTATTGTTTTTATTGGCTTCTGGGGTTAGTCAGCCAAGGCATGAAGTTTTAAATCCATCCCAGTTAGTCTTTCCCATGTTCCAGCTTGGAGTTCTTTTACTCAATTCATCAGTGTTGTCTTCTAATAGAATCGGTAAGTAGTCACTTCCACAGGTGTCATCATGTACTTTCCATTTGTAATCTAGAAACAAGGAAGGGTCACATATTGATAGGTCTATTGCAGAATATGTGCCTGTTGCTGGCTGCAGGTAAGTGTTGGATTTGTAGTTGTACATACACAACTGATATTGATTTAATAAAGATTCTATGACTTTGCTCATTTTGTCGGTTTTCTTACTTCCCCAGATTTCATTATGGCTATTAAAGTCCCCCATTATAATGAAGGGTCTTGGTAGTTGTTCTGTTAAATTGTTCAGCTCCAATTCCTTGGGTTCTTCATTTGGGGGAATATATACTGAACACACTGTTATTGTTTTGTGGAGGGTTGCTGATATAGCAACTGCTTGCATGTTTGTATTTAGTGTAATTTCGCAATGAGGGATGTTTTTGCTAATGATTATAGATGATCTGCCACAAGGTCTATCAGTGTACTGTTTCATGTAGTTGTATGAATAATAGTTTTTCATGTTGATGGTGGTGTTGTTTTTGAGGTGACTTTCTTGGAGGCATATGATTGCTGGGCAGCATTTTGCAATAAGTAGTAACAATTCAGAGTATTTGACCCTTGCTCCTCTGATGTTGCATTGGATTATTTTATTTATCTAGTTTAGATTTTTGGGACTTTTTTGGTTGAGATTAGTTGGTTGGAGTTTTATTTACAATTTCTATTTCTTCGATCTCTTCAAATTTGTTTGATGTGATTATTGGGGTGGGCTGTGTTTGAGTAATTATTTTTAATTGGGTTTTGTTTTTAATGGTAATATCTTTTGTTTTATTTTCATTTATACCTTTGTTAATATCTGGAGTTGTACCAGTGACCTTTGTCACTTTTCTTTAGTCTGTTCAGTGGTTTTATAGTTTTCTTCAGTGTTGGTATTAGTATTTACTTTCGTTTTTATAGAAGGCTTGCTTTCTTTCATTTGAATGGATTCTTTTAAGGTTTTCTAGGAATATTAACCATTCATTAACTTTTAAATTTATCAATTTTTTCTATTAGTTTTTGGTATCTATTGATTGAAGTGATATCCTGGGGTGGTTGATTTACTTTTTGTGCTACATTAGCATATGTTTTGGTTCCCATATAGCTTTCAATGATTTTCCTTGCTTCAGGAAAAGGTATACTTTTGGTGTGCTTGATAAACATCATCTCTTTTTCTCCTTATAAATGGCCCAGTTTCTTGAAAAGACAGGGTGTTCCTCATGGCAGTTTGCACATTTTATGTTCTTGCATTCATTTTCCATATGATCTGGGTAACATTCGCCACATTTGTCACATACTTGGCGTCCTCTGCATATTTCTTTGTAGTGTCCAAATTTTTGACATTTGAAACCTCTCAGGGGAGCTTGTATCTACTGCTCTACCCTTTCTATTGGGTAGCCAGTTCTGATTTCTTTTGGTATTGATGGTTTCTCAAAAGTCAGAATGTATGTATGGGTCTGTATGGTTTCATCATTTCGGCAAATAGTGACTCTTCTGTATTCTTTTATTCCTTGCTTTTTGAAAGTCATTTCAATCTCTTCCAGTGTTGCTAGTGACAGTTCATTACTTCTCACAACGCCATTGGAGGTATTTGATTTGGCATGTGGATAGGCACAACATTTGAGATTATGAATTTTCTCCATTTTTAATATGCTTTCAGCATGTTTTTTGCTTTCCACTTCCACAAGCAGGTTTTCAGTTTGGAGTTTCTTTACAGTTTTGGGGCTGGATCTGCTGGATATTATTTTTTCAATCAAGAAAGGTGACGGTTGATCTAATTTTACATCTTGTAATGATTCAATAATGATGAATCTGGGAAAGTCACTTTGTTTCTGAGTCGGAGTCGGATAAATATCTTTTGGATTTTTTGAAAGAAGAAGACATGATTGGTGTATATTTTTCATTGGTCCTATGCTCCACCACCCATCATGGAGTCCAACTTGTGTTGGGAATAAGCCAGGAGGGAAACCCATTTGCCCTGGCTGAGACAGGGATACATTACCAGTATACTCATATCAAGAGCAAAATTCCAAGCCTCTGCCAATTTCTGGTTTTAGTGCCATAAAATTTAAGTGATCAAATCTCTATTCTCAATACAATTGACTCCTTCTAGCACCTATAAAATGAAAGGGTTGGGAATTTTTCTGCAAATGCAGATTGAATAGTACATTCAGGATAAAAACATATAGGTGCTAGGGCATGACAAGACCATCCGATTGATCAGATTGGGCCCAATCCGACCGCCCGTCAGACCAAGTAAGGGACAAAGTGGTGTGTTGCAAGCCATTGACCACTCTGTTGCTGGGTCAATACCTGCTCAAACACCAGGATCCAGTCTTAGCGCCTTATGGGTTGCAGCCAACAGGTGGTCCCATCTGGGACTTATTGAGTAATGTGTTAACTGAAAAGCAATAATTAGTGTGAATTGTAATTACTTGTTTAATATAAGACTTCTATTTTCAAATACTATGATGTTTACATATATTCTCAACCTAAATAATGTAGAAATAGTTTTACATGCTTCATACATTATTTTAGAATATTTCTACAAATTGAAATCAGACACAAAAATCCACTAGTTCAAATCTTTATAAACCATTTTTATTGAAACAATATTTAATCATTAATGTTATTTCATTTTCCTATAATTTTGACAAGTGAAAATACAGCAGGAATAGTACCCTCAATTTTCAATAAAGCTCTTCTCAACCATAACATTTTTGCTATTGCTTTTCCTGCTTTCATAGGAATCATGAATTAATCTCACTTTAACACTTATCTTTTAACCGTTCCAATCATTGCTTTACTTTGTCGATATTTTTGGGTTTACTGGTTCAATTAGAATGTACTATAAACAATACATTAGCTGAATTCTTTTTTAAAACTCAGCATAATTTCTAATTAAATTAGAAAAATTAATTTCATGACAATGATTTAGAAAATATATACATAATCTGTTATCAATACTTTCAGATTATCAATTACAAATAAATACATGCCAGGAAATTGCAATATAATTATAGTGCAAAGTTTATCTAAGTTAATCATATTTACCAACCCCTCCGCTCGGGCAGGATATGACACAAGGTCAATTTTTAAGTGGAGTTTAACAGGTTTGAATTCAGAGTTTTCCTTCTCCTAGACTAGTTGCCTCACCAAGGCTGAAGAACCTAATCTGTCCTACTATTTACCCATAGCTGGAGGGAGAATAATTGGATTCATACCTTTCCCAAGGGTATTAGTGCTATGTGAAATGCAATCAGTCTCGTCCAGGATTTGAACTCGTATCGTCGTGTTCAATTCCTACGACGATAACCATTACACCACGGGCACCTCCTATTTTTTTACTATTTAACCCATAGCTGGGAGGATAAGGGGGTTCATACCTTTCCCAAGGGTATTTGCCCGAGAATGAATGTAATAGCGCGACTGGAGTACGAACTCGCTTACTGCGATTCCGCAGTCCATCGCTTTAACCATTACACCACGACGACACCCCCCAAGTTTATCTAAGTTAATGCCTATTCCATAGTCCATACTCTAATTTATTGCATGGTATATGAATATTTTTCCTTTCAATAAACAAGTTTCCTAGAAATATAAGTGATTTCTTTAATATTACTTCGTTCAATAAGGATTGGTAGCAATTAATTTTATTTATAACAGAAATACTGACTGCAGTTTTACATTTTATTTAATACATGAAGGTTTAGTAACCTAATCTCTAAAGAATTTTTTATGTTAAAGAAAAAATGCTCTTTATTTTCCTTAATTCTTCATTCTCTATTTCTTTAAATATACAGCATAATAAAATTCGTAAACTTCTAATTTTAGTACACAGTTTTTATGTAGGGGGATTATGGCATTGATTGCAATATACCAAATATTAAAGTCTGGCATTATTCAATTTCAAAGAAGGGATCTTTAACATTATTTGAATGTCTTAAAATTTTATACATGCATATATATATCTATACATAAATACTCACATACACACACATATATATATAGACATCAGTAAAAATAACAAAACCAGATATATTTTGTAAGAAATTTATGATAGAAAAAAATATAAGGTTTTCATAGTAAATACTACACAGAACTACTATTATAAAAACCATGCAAAGATCTTTACACTTTGTTAACATTAACTGTTAATTATTTCCATTTATCCTTCTTTCAAAATGATCATATTAAATTATCCTCTTAAAAATCAATCTCAATATATTTTGATGACATACATAATATATTTACATTTAGAAATATTTCTATATTAAATCACTACACATCAAAGTTTTCTGATGATGCACATCTGTGAACTGAGATTGACTGATTGATGAAGGTTACTGTCTGAAGTTTTCACACAGGTCATTTTCATTCATGTATACATCTTTACAATTTCAAATAATATTCAGTTAATTGTTTAACAAATTACCTATGTATGTCAAGCACATTACATATAATGGATGTAGGTGGCAACTTAGAAAAATCAGAAAATGTCATTTTCATAAAATGTTGCAGCAAAAGAGAATGGCATTTCATCACTTAAATGTATGCAAGTATCCTTCGGTTTTGGTTGGGCTCTGTTTTATAACATATCAACCCTTTGGTGTTATTCAATGCTAAATCCTGTTTATATATATATATATATATATATGATTGGTAAGTTTGTGGGTAACATTTTCAAATGAGCCAGAACTTACTTGTTTACACACAGTTAAATAGTTTCAAGTATTTTTATCGAACACTGATATTTTATTTAATATTACATATTCATTTTCACACAGTTAAATGGTTTCAAATATTGTTATTTATTGTGTACACGCAGTTAAAATGTGTAGCAGAAAAAACTTCATATTTTTCTTTAGCACGTAAATTAATTTGACCGTTATAGTCGTCGCATATTTTCACCCAATAAGGTTGACTTATCCTATTCTACCCGGACCATTTTTCCTGGGCAACATAATAATGTTGAAAGCCCACCAAACTCTCGCTTCCTCAGAATCTTTCAAGCAGGACTGACATACTATCTGTCCTCTCTCTCTTCATTGTAGCAGAACCATTACACTATGAGGAAAGCCATCTAATTTATGGACCCTTGAGTCTACCCTCCTTGACCAAAGGTTCTGAGTTGGATATAAATTAGATGTATTTATTCCACCACTTACAGGAACATTTTTATGTCACCTCTAACTTTTGATATGTCTACAGCGATGCACAATTCCACTCAGATATTCAACTATTTCATTCCTCTTAACTCTGTGGGAGGCCACATCATTCCTGTCCTTATTTAGCAACAAAACCTTTGCTATGACTGTAGCGATGCAAATCCTGCACAGACACTTAACTGCCTTATTCCATCTCTATTCTGCTTATCTATTTTGAAGACATTTATTCCTCACTCCAAAATCTATGGGACTTAGAACTACTGGCTGAATTCCAAATGCCTGCTCATCACTTTTTAACTGTTTTCTTCCCACTACGACAACCAGCACAAAGGCTACCTCTCAACTCAAGCTTTTATTAAACTTCTAAATTAAAAACTTTTGGTATCTTCATTCAACTCGTATATTTTTACTTTAAATATAACAGTGAGAGTAACTTAATCACCTTCTTCATTATAATGGTTTCAAGTATTGCTATAGAACTCTAATATTACTATTTGATATTAATCATTGTTTGCACACAGTTAAATGGGTTCAAGTATTGCTATTTAACATTACTAGTTCTATTTATCAAGTGTTACTATCTTACATAAAACTTATCATTTGTTTGCACATATTTACATTTCAAATGTAGCTATTTAACACTAATATTTCAATTTAATATAGATAATAATCCCGAGTAAAAAGTTGAATATTTCTATTAGACCCATAAATGTATACTACCATTTATGGTCAAAGTGACTAGAGGGTAATGGTAATGAAGGAGTATTCCACATTCCAGAAACTGCATGACGGGAGCATCAGATGGAGTTTAATTTCATATCCAAAACAATAAATGGTTTCAAAGATAGCTATCTAACACTGATAATTCTATTCAACATTATTCATTTATTTGCACAGTTAATTGGTTTAAAGTATTCATACATAATACTAATATATCAATTTAACTCTTGCACATCAGAAAGTGGTATATAAATAATATAGTAAAGGACTAAATACTTCTATTTTACCCAGGGACACTGACAGATAATAAAACTTTGTGTCAAAGTGGTACTTATGGGAAATTTGACGAAACCCCCATATGGGTCATAAGAAAGAATAAGCAACATGGTAAGACATTTAAATAGGTTTATATAAGAAGTGTAAAAGAGTTACTAAAGCATATTCCTTTAGTGGTCACTAGTCTTTAATAGAACAAAGTTAAAATTATTATACACTTATCTGTAGTTGGTGAATATCCTGTTGTCTTTCTGTATATTTTCTGGTTGTGTTTAAGACTGTTTTAAGAGGGTGGTGGACGTTTGCCCTCAGCCTCTCCACATCTGGGTACACAGCTGTCTAGAGGATAACTCATAATTTTCTTATAACCTGGGACTAAAGGCAATGAAGAGGTACTCCACATTACCCAAACCTCAAGGACTGGAGACTTACCATCGGATGGTTTACTGACACACCCAGGACACACGTTAACATAGTTTATATCCCCAGTTAACAAACAGGGCAAGCACATATTCTTGCATATTGTTCATAAACATATTCTAAGGAGAAATTAAGCCTCAACATATAAATGTTAAAATATTAGAAATTATACTTTCAATTTGACTTTGATTTTCATAATTTATCATTACTTTTCAACATTCACGACCAAATATATCCAAAATATTAGTTAATAGGATTTAATATAAATCGTCACTGAATAAGATCAGTTTTCAAAAATAAAAGAAGCAATTAAGTAAATTTGAAATTTTCATATCTAATGATCCCCTTATAAAATTTTTTCACTTTTCTCTAAACAATAGATTTTATTTTATTATGTTTTACATAGGCTTGCTTTCAAAAATAATGGTGATGATAATTTTCAGCCTCTCAACTTACTAGTAAACATTTTAGAATTGTTTCCTCCTGGTTCAATTTAAATGAAAATATAGTGTGCTTTTCAACAACTATTACATCTCATGATAATTTTGAAGTCTGGGCTGGTCTGCTTCAAATCTTAGTGATATAAACAATTTTATCAAATAAATTTCTTACATGTATAATTATTTGTATTTTGAAAAATATCCAGATATTATATATACATATTCCATCTTATGACTAATTATAAATTGTTTGCAATATACATGCAAATATTTATCCTTTCTTTTATTTAAGCAATGAAAAACTTCATTTTGTCAATTTATAAATGTATCCGAGTTATCTTCCTTACATTTTTCCCATGTCATTATTAGTGCATTCTGCAAGAAAATTGCATTTGTCTCAATTGTTTATTGAATCTTTTCTTAAATCTGTAACAATACATTTTATTTCTTTTGTTTTTAACACATTTACATGGTGTGCCATTGAAAGCTTTGAAGTGATATGATTTTAAATTCAATCATCATTATCTTTTTTTCTTATTAAATAGACATCCTTTGCATGATAATTATCAAAATTAAATATCATGAGTTTTAATATTATTCAACAGTCCATATTCTATTTGAAATGTCAATCTAACTTTATACTAATTTCAATTAGCTAAAAAGTTGGAATGTTAATAGTGGTATAATGAGAAAACATACTGAAATACAACAATAAAATTACAAATAGTTGCTTAAAAAAAATTTAATATCGAAATATAAGATATGATTTTACATAAAAATGAAGTGTTAACGCATAAGTTTTTAAAAGATTATCAAAAATACCTTCTGTGTCCAATAATTCTGAGTAAATTGGATTTTTTTTTGTTTTTTTTTGCATCACATTAGCTTACAATTCAATTCAGCTTACAAATTCTGTATAAGATTTACTTCTTAATCATTCACTTATGGTGTTTCTGAATAGCTAAATTATATTTTTTATTTCAGTTAAGAGTTCTAAACTCTTGCTCATAATATGGTATAATTTAAGCTTATAGAAATCAAAGAACAACATCAAAGAAGGTGTTTATGTTGAAGTGAATGTATCACTTCAACATAATACTTCTGTTTAAAATACAATCATTATCTTTATATCCTTAATGTATTATATAACCAAATAAACACCCAATAATATGTATACTTTTTAAAATTTTACCATAATGATTTATTATCATTAAAATCTTAAATCATTCTAATTCAACATGGTCATTAGACTAATTTTATTAAGTATCTGTGGGTATGTGAGTTCTTATGTATTTTATTAGAGATAGAACTAACCAGATACTTATGGTAAAAAAATTATTTGTATATGGAAAAAAATACAAAAGATGTTTGTAAAGAGTATTAAATATAAATTTACTTGCAAATATTTTTAAACATCATCTTTCAATTTTTGAAAACAAATGGGTTTGTATTAATTTTTCTTATCATTTCTTGCAGAGATGGACTATGAAGTCACTTACCAAAATAGATTCATTCACTTTTTGCCAGATGTTGGTGTTTGCTGGTTGGTTGGGTTTTATGGCATATCTACCTTTGTAGGTTATTTAACGTCAAATCCATTTTCATGTAAATAATCAGTTCTATTTCAAACAAATCAGTTTAGCATGAGTACACAGTCTAATTGTCAAACAAATTTCTATTTCAAACTATTCAGTTTATTCAAACAGTTCTAATTCAGCTAATTCAGTTTAACATAAGTACAGATTTGTTTACACAGTAAAATGTCAAAACAGTTCTATATATTACAATTCAGTTTAGTGTAAGTACAGTTTAAATGTCAAAAAAACAGTTCCATTTCAAGTAATTCAGTTTAGCATAAGCATGCAGTTTAAATGTAAGTACGGTTTAATTGTCAAAAACATTTCTATTTCAAGCTATTCGCTTTAGTCAAAAATTCAGTTTAGCATAAGTATGCAGTTAGATCTATTTAACCCATAGATAGGACCCTTATCAGATGCTACAACTCTGGGTCAGAGTGGACCTGGGAGCGATGGCAATAAAATGTACTCCTCATTCCCCAGAGCTCCAGCATTACTGGAACCTCACCATCAGATTGTTTAGTGTGCAGAGGTGCAGTCAGTGTATTCTACAGTCTCAGCAGACTGGGCAATACAGAGTTAAATGTCAAAACAGTTTTATTCCAGATAATTCAGTTTAGCACACAGTTCAGTACACAGTTTAGATGTAAAAACAGTACTATTTTGAGCAATTCCGTTTAGCATTAGTACGCAGTTTAAATGTCAAAACTCTTCTATTTTAAGCAATTCCGTTCAGCATAAATACACAGTTTAAATGCAAAAATCAGTATTGTGAAGGAAGCACTGTTTGTTCTATTTAACCCATAGATAGGACCCTTATCAGGTGCTACCACTCGGGGCCAGAGTGGACCTGGGAGCAATAGTAATAAAGGGGTACTCCACATTCCCTAAAGCTCTAGCATTACTGGAACCTCACCATCAGATTGTTTAGTGTCATATCAGGACACTCATTGGGGGGATCTTACCCCTCTGCAGAGGTGCAGTTAGTGTATTCTACAGCCCCAGCTGACAGGGCAATGGGTGTTTGCTTTTTTTCTCTTATAAATGTTCTTTATATAATGATTGCTTAATGTGAAAATAACTAAGTCAAATCTATTTTCTGTTTCAAAGTATAGTAGTGATTGATTATCATGAAATAAGGGAACATATATTGGGCCTAAAAATGTGGTTGTTGTCCTCAAAAGTTAAAATGCATTTCACATATACCAGAAATGATATATACAGTTACATATGATTAAAAATTCCTCTTAAATTTCTCAGCTCACATTTTGAAATGACAGTCTTCTTTATTCAATGTTCATTACATGTGTTTTACTTAAATAAAAGTTTATTGCTTGTAGCATAAGGCAACATTTCTAAAGAACATAAAAAATAACATTTCCCTATTTAAATGACTTTGAAGATTAATAACTATATATCAACATGGCTGCTGATATATCTGCAACTTGTCTGAAGTTATTCTGCCAATCAAATTAACCTCAGTAAGTCAAAATGTTCTTAACCAGTATTTCTTAAATTTAATCTCATTCATTTACACCTTTAGTAAAATATTTGACCAAATTGTCTGCCATTTTTCATCATTAGTTTTTGAGATATTTTGAATTTACTAAAATGGACTGAGAGAGGATAATACAAACATTCAATAAATATTAGCTTAAGACCTCTGACATATGTCCATAATGTTTTGAAAAATGTGTAAAGGGACAGATCTAACAATTGCTGAAAAACAGAAAATAACAGAGTTATTGTGTGAGAAAATGTTCTCTTGGGAGATATCAAATCAGCTTTAAAGAAATCATCAAATGATAAAGAAGGTTGCTGAAAATATAACTAAGTTGAGAACTCAAAGCAAAAGAAATGACTTTAAGAACTTACTTCCTCAAGATGAATACAAATTATACTGACTTATAGCAAAACAATCACTTTGACAAGTGCTCAAATCTTTGAAAAACCTGAAATTGAAGGAATCAAGGACAAAATATGTAAAATAGTTTGTGATTGGGGTCTGCAAAAAAAAAAAAAAAAAAATAGTAATGCAAACATTTTAATATGTGAAATTTGGGCCAAGAAATACATGAAAATTGACTTTACAAAAGTAGTTTTCAAAAACTAATCAAAAAGTGCATTTGATTGACTGGAGGGCTGGGCCAAAGGATAGTTTTTGTTCAATTCACACATGCTTGTGGATAAAAGAAAACAAGTAGATGGTAATGTGATGAAATAGACTAGAATTGTCAACAAAACCATTGTTAGATCATTCTAAGTTGATGAAGGAGTTAAACTGAACAGTGATAACTATTACAATTTTATGAACAAAACTTACTTTGCATTGTGGCAATATGACATACTTAGTGGTGTTAAAAACTTATGAAATAAATAATACTTTTCTTTAAATGTCAAGAAACAGTAATTTTTTAAAATAAAAATATCAGAATACTGACTTATTTACGTTTTCAGTACACATAAAAAAATTCAAATGTGATTTGAAAAGGTCAGTGAAAAGGTGCACTCTACACTTCAACAAGTTGTCAAAACAATCAAAATAAGCAAGCAGCAAGAATATTATTTGGGGTCTGTTATTGTATTGACCCATTTGAATTCATCATCATTATCATCATGTCATGCTACTAGCACAGATTTCCCTGATTCTTTCTCACCATTCATCTCCATCATCCACCACTTCTAGCAGGTCTTCTAGACTATATCCTGTGTCCATACAGAGCTGTTGTAGATAAGTTCTAGTTGGTCATCCAACACTTGCATGTCCGTGTGAAGGGGTCCATAGAAGAATGTCACTTATGAGTCCATCCTTACTTCTTCAGCAGTGTCCTGTATGTCTTGTACATTATCTTTGGACAGTTTAAGAGATTGGAGGTAGGTGGTCGTACAGTTACTGTTTTGTGGGATGTTGCTTCCAGGATTTGTTCAATATAGCTTGTAGCATTCTTTAGCAATTTCCGTCTAGCTTTTTCTTAATATGCTTAATCAGAGTCCATGTGGTGCATCCATTTAGTACAATTGACACAACTACTGCTTTTGAGAAATTGCATTTTATTTTATTGGATAAGTTCGACTTCTATATGTAAATACATTTGATTTGATCTCAACCATATAAATCATTTTCTAAAATCTAAGTTATTTTTCTAATGCTTTTTAATGTATGAGAGCAGTGTTGCAAAGTTGTCTCTAGTTTGCTTTCAAATTTCTCATTGAAATCTCATTCATCATTCATTCTTTGTGAATACTAAGTTGTGGATACAACTGAACCAATAACTAAATATGTTTTAAATATGATTTTGTGATGCATACTATTATGACAATAATCAATGGTCTCTGAAGTACAACAATTAATCACTTTATTATATTGCTATAAGAAGACATTAGAAAAATTCAATAAATGTTCTATGGATTATGATGGTGCTTTCAAAAGAATTGTTTATTATCACAAAGAAATCCTTCATTAGATCATTAATATATAAGCAATCGAGTTCCCCATGAGTCTGTTTTGGTGTTCAACAATTGATTTTTTTTTGTTTTTCTCCAATGACTTGTAGGTTTTCATGAATGACAATAATCCAAAAAGGTTTTTTCAAAATTATACTATCATCATCACATAACACTCTTCTCATTCTATCTAATATGTTATGCTGCTTACATGTTTTTTGTATTGTCATATTTTATTTTGAATGTCTTTTGATAATTTGTTTTGTTAGTGATAACACAGTTCATTACATATAAACTTCCCTATCAATAAAAAATGATCATCATTATCTTTTTTATTTTTTAATCATAAGTTTGAAAAAAAAAAAATAGTTATATAAAGGCCAATCTTTTTGTTCTCACTAATAATCAATTAGAAAAAGACCTTGAATGTTACTATACTTGGACAAACTTGTCTTTTACTTGTTTCTTTCAGCTAATTCTAGATGATTGATGGCTTCCAAGTTTTTCTTTTCATCATTGGTCTTAGATTGTATTCTTTTGTAAACAATCTTGTTTTTACCAAAAATAACAACTAAATGCAACTATAATATTTAGTTAATATTTCAATGATTCATTTTAAACCTAAAGTAATTGCAAGGTATGAGTGTTTCAAGTTTTATCATTTGCAGTAAGAAAGAAGGAAAACTACAACAAAGTTCATTGCTAACATTTTTGTTGGCTGTTTGGTTGGTTTATTTTGTTTTTTCATCTATCAGCAGCCAGGGAATGAAATCCGGGAATAGCAATTTTAAGTATAGAAAATTTTAATTCATTTCTCTTATCATTGTGATTTAATAGTCTTTGACATCATGTCATGTGAACATAAAATTGTAATGATTCCAAATTTGGCAAGGACTGCTCCTTTTGAGTAAAAGAAAGAGAAAAGCAGATGTGAAGGGTGCAATATAAAATACAAGGGATTTTCACCTTTGAAGAAGAGTTCCATAGAGAGAGCATGAAGTGACTACTAGATTCATGTCACTCTCGGCTCTAACCTTGAGCCAGACTGCCCAAAGTGGAGAGGCAGACAAAAGCCATATTTACATATTACTTAGACATGATGTAGTCTTACTAATATACAACGCTATGAAAGAAGCAAAGAAAGACTGAGATAAAAGGTAATAAAATCTCATGGCTTCCTTCAATCAACTTCTAGTTCTTCATAATTATTTAAAGTGTTTTTGTTTCAGATTTCTTTTAATGAATTTATGAATAATTTCTACAAAATTTAAAAAATATATAAAACAATTTTTGAGTAGAAAATAAGGTTCTGGCCATCACTAATGTATGAAGAGATCAAGCCATCAAGTCAACTTCTTTATTTATATTTCTTTTACACTGATTACCACTTTTCTTTGCAACCAATTATCTAAGATAACTCCACCTATCTACTAAGATTTTGTAGGGTGGGGATGAGATGAAACTCCAAATTGAACAATCAATGGAAATGCCAAACACCGACACAAAACACTCAGATCAACAAACCTGATATGGTAGAATAGTGAGATGAGTGATGTAACAACATCATGACAGAATTTTCTCTTTTGTTAAATGATTAGCCAAACTCTAGGTACATTCTTTTAAAAAAAGGAGATGGCATGGCAGTGAAATAAAATCTCTAAATGACAAATGAATATTACAGATAATATATACTTATATGTTTTTCTGAAAGTCACAAACTTTTTCAATTTTGTAGCTTTTGAGCAATAATAGTTTTTTATCCTATATGATAATAGAATAAAACCTTGTTAGTTTGTACAACCATTATGCTTAGACAATAATCCTATCGGTTGAAACTAGGTTAGCAAGAACTAGGCAAATTAGGGATCTTATGAAAAGCTTTATAAGGCATCATGGCCAAAGTAAGTATTACCCCCCACCACCACCAACTCATCTTTAACACAATATAACTTGAATAAACGATAATATTATCATCAAAGTTTTTGAACCATTTAAAAGGAACATTAAAAAAAATTCTTGATGATTTTTTCAAATTTTTCGGCCTATGGAAATAATAAAAATTAAGGACAAATTTTGAAACTTAATGTGGCCACATAAAAGTTATGCATACAGTCTTTTTTAAAATTACATGAAAAATTAAATGAATGAGAAATTTTCATGAAAATTTTGATACTTATTCGCTTTTAGATGAATTTATGTTTAAAATAGGTTTTTCCTAAAATATATTTGGGGAAATCCTTTTTGTAACTTTTATTTGTTTAACTAGGCAAGGTGTTCCTACCCTTAATTTTAATCAATAAGCAAAGGAAAAGCCAATTCTCTCAGACTTCCTTTCAAGAAGCTCCTTTAATCTTTGAATTCTCAGTGAACAAACCTGTCACAGACTTTTATTATTTATTTCTACATAATTGATGAGGATATTTGCACATAGTCTGCATTCAAATGCAACTTTCTTACAAGTTGACCAGACATAGTGACAAACATTTGTTTACAATTTTCCGATTAAAATATTTCATAATACTGTATATACATTTGAAGGTGTTTTTTAATCTTATGTTCTTTTTTGCTTCTTGTGTGTGTACTCTCGATACTAACCATTTTCTCTTTTTTCATATGGGCACTTTTATTGATAGTACACACATGAAACTCTAGTCCCCCTCAAAGTAATCTCCTCCGGCTGCAATGCACTTGGTGTACCATTCCAACAACTTCTGGAAGGCCCCATGGAAGTCCTCTTGTGTGAGCATGTCAATGACCTTCATCACAGCCTCTTTCATCTCCTCAATTGTCTCATGACGACAGCCTCTAAGGTTTTCCTTGAGCTTAGGGAATAACCAAAAGTTGCAGGGAGTAAGGTCTGGACTATAGGGAGGGTGAGGAACTGTGTTGATGCCCATCTTGCTCAAATAGTCTGTGACAAGGATGAAGTTGTGGACTGGTGCATTGTCCTGGTGGAAATGCCACTGACCCGATTTGAAGAGTGCTGGCCTCTTCTGACAGAATCTCTTCCTGAACTCCCTTAAAAACTCAACATAGTATTCCTTGTTGACTGACTGTCCAGTGAGAACCTAGTGCATGTAGATCATGCTATTGCTGTCAAAAGAAAAAAAAAAAAAAAAAAAAAAAAAAAAAAAATATCATCAAAAGTTAGTGGGTGGATTTGCTCTGTCTGGCCTTCTTGGGTCTGGGAGAGCCAGCATGCTTCCACTGGGAACTCTGTCTCTTGGTCTCTGGGTCATAGCAGTAGATCCAGCTTTCATAGCAGGTCACCAGAGCATCAAGAACTGCGAGATGGAGGTGCCCGTGGTGTAGTCGTTATCGCCGTAGGAAATGAACACGGTGATACGAGTTCAAATCCTGGACGATACTGATTGCATTTCACATTGCACTAATAGCCTTGGGAAAGATATGAATCCAATTATTCTCCCTCCAGCTATGGGTAAATAGTAGGACAGACTAGGTTCTTCAGCCTTGGTTAGGCAACTAGTCTAGGAGAAGGAAAACTCTGAATTCAAACCTGTTAAACTCCGCTTAAAAATTGACCTTGTGTCATATCCTGCCCGAGCGGAGGGGTTGGTAAATAGTATCAAGAACTGCGAGATCTGGATTGATCAGCTCGACCATCTCCCTGCTGTCATGACAACGTCTTTCTTTCTGATCTTCTCTGAGCACCCTTGGGACAAACTTTGCACAAATCTTCCACATCTTCAGTTCCTCAAGAATAATTGTGTGTACAGTTCCTACACTGACATCAAACTATGCACTTATTGTCTCTATAGACACATGACAGTCCTTATCCATGAAATACCCATGGTGTAATGGTTATCGTTGTAGGAAATGGACACGACGATATGAGTTCAAATCCTGGACGAGACTGATTGCATTTCACATAGCACTAATACCCTTGGGAAAGGTATGAATCCTATCATTCTCCCTTCAGCTATGGGTAATAGGGTAGGTTGATTTTGGAACTGCAAAAAGAATAATGCGGTGAAAGTTGCGAAATAACGTCAGAAATTACCCCACGAAATATTTTTTTCCAAAAATTTGTATTTTTTGCAAATTCGCATTTAAAGACATAATATTTTGTGATTTTAGTCATGGTATCGGTGACACTGGAAACCTATATCCATAAAATTAAAACTGAGACTAAAGGAAAATTAAATAATAAAATTTATTAAATAATTAATATTTTTAAGTTTATTATCCATTTTTATATCATGTTAAATCAAATGACCATAAACAAAAATAAAATGCATTTGAATATACAGTTTAAAATACAAATAATGACTTACTAAACTTTGTTTTATTTACTGGATATTTTTTCAGCTTTCACCGGTGATAATTATCTCTCCCTCGTACTTCAGTTTGTTTATATTTTTTACCCTTCTAATTAACACAAATATATATATATTGCAAAGTAGACATACTATTGAAATATTTTAACCTTTTATAATTATTGTAATTCATTTATATTTTAAAATTTAGAGTTTTTTAAGTGAAAAGTTGGTTTACGAGTTAATTTTGGAACTAAACTCTACAGTACTGTTGTTTGGTAAGTAGACATTATTACTTTTATAATGAATTTCGAAATTTATTTACAATTTTTTTAAACATGTTCGTTCATTTTCTGACAATATATATATATTCTTTTTACAGATATTTTTATTAAAAAAATGGCTGGAAAAAACACTGGACTTTTCACTCAAAGTAAAGGTGCAATTAAATTTTTAGGTTTACCATCACCATTGGATAAAACTGAGCCACCAACTCTTCGACAAATAATTCAGTATAGCTATTTTTTGATGAACACTTATCCCCACCTTTCTTGTTTTGGTATTTCTAAATTAATAGCAAAGGAAGTGATAGATATTTGGAAGGCTGTCAACCCTCGTTTGCCTTTGTTAAAGGAAATTAGTGTTGTCAACAAGGTGAAAGTTCTATGCTTTCAGAAGGCAAAGCAAATAAATAGGAAACATCTACCTGCTGCCCAAACAAAATTCTGGAAGGAAAAGTTGGATACATTTTTTTATGTATCATCATGTTTGTGCAACCTGCCCATTGTAAGTTGTGACAATATTAATGTCAAATGCTCCAAAGAAAATTACCAGACTAAGCACATCATCTGCTCTTGTCCTCTGACACAGAAAGTAAGTTATTTTCTATTTTTATTTTTTAATTTATTGTGAAAGGGACAACTTAATAACTAAATTGTGTAAATTTTGAAAAAAATTAATTTCAACAGTTAAAATAAATATTGAAAGTCATTTTTCCGTTTTATTTTACATGTAAAATGTATTTTGATTTAATCTATTAAACTGTATTTTTAATATTAGTAAAATTTGATATTCCAGGTTACAATGGAAGATCATGCTTATTTGAAAGACCAGAGAGGTAAAATAGGGCCCAAGGGAACATTCCAACTTAGGCCAACAGATAAAACTGCAATAAAGAAATGTAGAAGAGAAGGAGAAAGATTAAGCCAACAAAAAAGTATGAAGATATCCCCACCAATAGCTTCAACATCATATGTTCAGGATGATTCTTCCCATTCTTACTCATCATCTCCAAGTGATGAAACAGAGGATTATAAATAGCTAGATGGTCCCCTGCAAGTATCTTATAACCTCACAAAAATTCCAAGGTATTCTCTTGAGTTAGTCAGGGGTGATATATCTTCTAATCTTGGAGCCAGCATTGCCAATGCCTTGCTCTTGGATTTGAGGGCTATGGACCTTCTTATCCCTAATATAGATATAAAGATTATCTATATGGATAAATGTAAAATAGATAGAGCAAAGTCTAAAGTAAAAACAAATGCCTATGAAAATCATAACGAAAATGTGGAGAATCTGCTTTGTATAGGAGTTGATGGGAGGACAGACAAAGACACACTACACTACAAGGAATCAGTGGAGGAAAATGGAAGTAAAATTCTGAAAAAAGCCAAAGGACCTGAACGCCACTTGACAATCACAAAGGAGACACCAAATGAGAGTATATATTTGACTCACAGGGTTCTTCCTGATACTGGTGCAACTGGTACCATTCTTGCGGAGCAAGTGGCTGATGTTTTGGAGAAATTTAAAAGTTTGAGCACTATTAAGGCTGTCCTTGTTGACAGCACGAATACAAATACAGGCTGTGAAGGTTGACTTGTTACACTATTAGAAAAAAAAAAAAGAAAAAGAAATCTTCACACTATTGGTTGCTCCTTACATCAAAATGAGCTTCCATTTAGAGCTCTATTCAAACATTTAGATGGCACCACAAAAAGCCCAACAACATTCAATGGTCCATTGGGTAAATTATGTGCAAATGATTGCCATAATTTACCCCAAAAATCTTTTTCAATTTGAAGTTTTGTTATAATTTATTTATTATATTTCCATAAAATAAAATAAGATTTCCTAATTGAAATACTGAAATTGTTTGGTTTTTACATCAATATTTAGGCCAAATCTGGTAAAAACGAGGATTTTTCAGTACATGTTTGTTTAAAATCTTTCACGCCAAATTAGCAAAAAACGTTGAAGATTCAGATCTAATTTTTGGTATGAGTATTTAATAGGTATATACACAACTTTCAGTGCATTATTCTTTTTGATATTTAAAAAAAAAAGTGAAAAATCAACCTACCCTAATGGGTAAATAGTAGGGCAGACTAGGTTCTTCAGCCTTGGTGAGGCAACTATTCTAAGAGAAGGAAAACTCTGAATTCAACCAGTTAAACTGCTTAAAAATTGACCTTGTGTCATATCCTGCCCAAGTGGAGGGGGTTGTTAAATATGCTTATCCATTAAAATTTTTATTTGGCCAATCAACTCTGGTATTCTGACTTTCTTACTCCTCCCTCACCTCTCATCATCCCTCACAGACTCCCTGCCTTCCTTGAATCTCTTATGCCACTCAAAAACTGATGCTCAATTCATGCAAGATGCTCCAAAAGCAGTCTGAAGCATTCCATACGTTTTTCTGGCATTTTTTCCAAGTTTAAAGCAGAATTTTACTGCATATCATTCTGCTAACGTGTCCTCACATCCAGATTGCATTTTTGAAATTTACCAGTTGGGACAATCAGGCTTTAGTAGGGTATATTCCAATTGCTGCTGTAGCTGTTGATTTGCACCTGAAATCATAAAAATTGGTCAGTCATCTCATAAGATGTATAGCAATAACACAGTGAATTTTCAAGAGTCTAAGACAAATTTAAATGCCTGTACAAAAAAATCTGGAAACTTATTGAAGCCACCTCGTATTTTATTTTTAATGAGATAGATTTATTTTATTAAGAGTTAGTTTGACTTAAACTGTCTTTCAGTAATAACTTATAACCACCAAGAAAGGAAATTCCCTTTTAAAATATTACTGAATTTTATATGTTTCCCAAGTTTTGGAAAGTCTTTAAAAACCATGTGCCAAACTTGTTGAATTGTGTGCTGAATATGTTGAACAGCATGAACATTTTATTGGTTTTGTTCAGGAGAAGTCTTTGGCAAAATCCGTGTAATTTACAACTCAACTAGTTAAAAATCAAGTTTGAATCCTTTTTTTAGAAATATTTTAAGTTAACATATATATTAAGTTATTACAAGACATTTTGTGTGAACCTATGCAAAAAGCTGTCCCGTGATTTATTGAAAAATCATATATTGTATAAATGATAAATGATGTATTCACTAGATGTGCACAAAACACTCATGAATATACCCACTTATCTCAGACAGTTTATAACTGCTAATCCTTGACAAAGAGAGAGCGTCCTCCCCAGGTGGGTTTATTAATTAATGGTTCTAAGGGATTGGAATAAATTTACTACTTAAATGGATAGAAGGTTAATTCCAGAAATAAGTTCGTTTTATTTTTTTTTTTAATACAGAGAAAGAAAAGGAATTTCCTTTTTTTTTTCCTTTTGGAATTAAGTTTCTGGGGTTGAGTTTGTTAGTTAAGTGAGGTGATGGTTCGAGGTGGTTGATGGATGTGTTTGTTAATTAAAGCTTACGATAAATGATAAATAGGATTTTGGATGGTCTGGGGACAAAATCCTGACCCAAGGTCCGAGACAAGATAAGTAGGTTTAGCAGACTTAAGTAAACAATGGCTGCAGGAAAACTCAGCAGGGAATTCAAATTCATTTTTAATACCACTTGAAAAGCAGTCACCAGCAGAGTTTTAGAGATTATACAAAAATTCATGGTGATCAAAGCGATTTACATATTATAATTCATAGGCGGGGCCAAAAATTGTCTATACTCCACCTTACTCCATATAAGCAGTCGGCAAAGGAGAACTGAGGAGCCCAGAGGGAAGACAGACATTTGAACGGTCAGAAAGAGACACCGAACACCGTGAAAACGACTTGTTGAATCTTGCAGGTCTGATCAGAACCATGAGATGGAAATAGAATCTTTGTGAATCCAGATAATTTTGTCAACAAAGCCGAGAAAACAAACCACTAAGTCAATATGTCCATAACAAAAATCCGAAGTTCTCTCCCTTATATCATCTGAATAGATCAGACTGATTTCACCTTTTCTCTCTCTTTCCCTTCTGACCAAACAAGTGAATCTCATGTAACCTTTTTTGTACCCTACACATTTTTGTAATTTCTTTTGTAGCAAGATAAAGACAATAGCCTTTAAAAAAAAAAAAAAAAGGGTTTAATTATACAGGAATCAAAAGTGTTGCTTGTTTCTTTTTGTGTCCTTGTGAATAGCGATTCCTTTCAGCATGGAACCCAGGCTAATCAACTCCCACAATTGGACCATTCTGAGAGAACAGAGCACCATAGTTCAGATCAAAAAATTCACATAGCAAATTGTAGTGGTTCCTTCAAAGAGAGCCCATGTGATTTTATTTTGGCCAAAACTGCCACAGAGAGACGAGATACAGCGGCCAGCAGCTGAGTTCTATGTCAGAAATCAGTCAACTTATATCTTTTTCATCTATATGCATATTTTCAGTTTGCTGAGCATTAACTGGACCATAATAAAACTGAAATTTGTACCTTCCTTTCAGGATTATGTTAATCAATTTCCTTTTCAAAATTTATATAAACTTTAACAATTGTACAAAAAAAAAAAAAAAAAAAAAAAAAAAAATTCTCATTCCTATTCATAGAGGAAGAATAAATGTCTTATTAGAAAGGTTTATACTTATGGAAAAGATGATCTTCAAAGGTGTATAATTATAACACTTACATTCCTTCATAAACAAAATAATATCCAATGAAAAACTATGTAAAATAGAATCACAGAAATATTATTCTTGAGAATATGACTGATATGTTTCAACATATCAGTCATTTTTATTTAGTCATCAGTGTTAGACTTTTAACTGCAAAAACTCAGTCAGTTGCAGCAAGTGAAAGTATAAAAACAGGAATTTTCAGTTAAATAAAATAATCTCTAAAAGAAAAAAATATTATGAATACTTTGTTTTCTTCTTATAAACCAGTGACCTAAAATATAAGTTTGAAATTTAGGCCAACAAGTTACCTGAAAGAGCAATATTTTACTTTATTTTCCGGGTTTCTTTTGTTTTGTTTTTTCTTCAGTCTAAAACAGCAACCCAAAACCCTGCCAACCCTAACAACGATGATGATATCCAACCTTTACCCCAACCAACCTTTGCCAAAAAACTCTAACCCCAAAAAACCATCCCCTAACGGAAATACCTTAACTCCAACTCCAACCACTAACCTCCTTAAACCAACAAAACCTTAACTCCTTGCTGAGAAAACCCTAACCAACCCTAAGCCAACCACAAACCATGCAATCAACCAACCAACCTTGCAATTTACCAAGCCGCCAGGAAGCGACTCGCCATTTTACAACCATCAAGCATTGAACAACTAAACACACAACCATCCAACAAGCAGCTAAATAGCTAACCAAGCAAGCAACCATCCAACCAGTCACTAAATAGCTATCCAAGCAACCAAATAAACAGCCACCTGAGAAGTAGCCAAGCAAGGAACCAAATAGCTAATTAATGAAGCAATCAATAAAACAACTAGTAAGCAATGAGCCAACAACTCAAGTAAGCAAATAGCCAGTCATTTAAGCAAGCAACTGACCAACTAACAACCAGGTAACTATAACTAATCTAGCAATCAACCAACCAACTAAAAACTAGCCAAATAATAAAAAAAAAAAACCCAAAAAAACTAGCCAACCATCTTGCAATTAACAAAGCAAGCAAACATACCAAATGTCAACCACTAAGCATTGAACCAACTGTTTAAGCAGCCAGCCAATAATCAAGAAATCAAATAGCCAATTAATTAAACAACCAACCATCTAGCAAGCAAAGGGCCAAAAACCATTAAGTAAGTCTACCAAGCAGTCAACTAGCCAACAGCCAATCTATCAAGCTACCAGAAAGCAACAAGCCAACTTACAAGCATCAAGCAACCAAATAGCCAACCAATCAAGCAACCAGCCAAGTGAAAACCTGTCGATTAACAAATAGCTACACAAGGAAACAAAGAGCAAATCAATTAAGCAATCAACCGGGCCAAAAAAGGAACCAAATAACTGATCAATAAAGCTATCAACCAAATAACCAGCAAGCAATGAGCCAAATAGTAAAAAAGTAATGTAGTTGAGGGCAACTCAAAGATTCCCTTTTCCAATACACCATGGTGTAGAGAAGGGTACCTACTCCTTTCTTTGGTAAGCCAACAAACAAGGAACAAAATAGCTAACCTATCAAGTAATTAACCAACAAAACAGCCAAGTAATCAAACAACTATCAAACAAGGAATCAAGCAACCAGCCAATCAAGGAACTAAACCCAAACCTTTATCCTAACTCAAATCTAACCCTGCTGAAGATGATTTGTTTAACCAAACTCTTTAAGGGAACTTAGACATTTCTTGAAAGCATTTCTCATTTCCCATTGAACAAAGATAAACATCAAATGTATTTTAACGAGGAAGAGTAACTTTCCCTTACTTTAAAAATTTTTTTCGTGGCTATATCTCTACTTGAAAGCGAAATCAATCTTTTTTAAAAGGAATTACCTCCCTGTGAATGAATCTTATTTCTAAGCAATTTTTTAAATTGAGTTATTTCCCTTTATATTACATATATCAATCCTCATTTTCCAGCCTGGCAGCTAAATCAAAATTAATTTAATGGAATCACAGATTTTTTTAAAAGATGAAATAAATATCTCAGTTGGTAACACAAGTTGTTTCTTTTGGAAGAAATTATAGAAAATGTATGGGGCTAACTTCCACTACAAATCCAAACACATCACTCTAAAACCTAAACCTGTCAACAATAAGTTTAATATTGAGATATATATATTTATAACACCAAGATTTTCTTTAAAAGCCTATTCAATTAAACTCGGCCAGTAACCATTCCCAATTTATGTCTGGATTCTTGTGTTGCGTAGCCAACTTTTCGGAGTTAGACATTTCTCCTTTTTCTTTCTGATTGGTGTCGCATTCGTTCTTCTTGTTTTTGGCCTTTTTTTTTTTTTCTTGGAGTTGAGTTGTGTTGCTTCTTTTTTTTTCTTTTCTTTTCGCGCCTTCCTTTTTTCTTTCTTTTGGGGTTGTGCTGTTCTTCTTTTTTCGGTGCTGGACATTTTCCTTTTTCTTTCTGGGGGGTGCCGAATTTGTTCTTGTGTTTGGTCTCTTTTCCTTGTTTCTTATTTTCTGGGGCCTTGTGTTTTCTCTCTCTCTCTCTCCCTTGATCGCCTGAACAAGCTGCTCCGAGATAGATTCCTCCTTGTTCTTAGCCACTTCTCTGATCGTCTTCGTGGAACCATGGTAACCCAATCGTAAACCATATCATGAACGATATGCCCAAGTTCTGGCACCAAATATGACTATGTTGCATAGCCATATACACGAATATGGCCATGTGCAAAATAGACATGTAATGTTCATTACTATAGACTATATAAAGAACATAGGAACCTCGGAATTCGAAAACACAAAACGACTTCTTGTTCAGGTACGAAACCTTTTTATTAACTTTGAGTTAAAGGTTTTGACGTAAGGAGGAGAGACACAATCTTCTATGCTGTCTTATTCATTTGGCCCCCAACTCGAGCGGCCCTCATTGGGCACATGTTCGCCTCGCGCCTGCGAGCTCCAAAGCTCGATCCTTCTCATTTGGTGTCAAAAACCCGACTCTTATTTTCTTCAAATTCTCACACAAACTTCCGCGTGCTTCCGGTGCGTGACGTCACCCGCACCTTGTCACCCAGTATCGTCTCGGACAGTTATGACATCTGAGTGACACCTCCATCCGCCCGCGCCCACCCGCGTTAACACCTGCTTCAATCATACACCCAACCAACCCATGTGCTGAGCCGAAAGGTTCTCAGCCTAACTAAACTCAAAGGCATGAACTGAAATCCCTCGGCTATTTCATAACACTTGCAAACAAAACCAAATCCCAATCATGAAAAAGCAATGAGTCATAATGATAGCAATCAGAGAAAATACATCATCAAATGTGACAAAGAGCAATAGGAAAAAAATTGGCTGAAAGAAAGAAAAAAAAAATCAATTTAAAAAAAAAAAGGATAAACAAGGCAATCATATGAATAGTTCCAAAGTAATTTTACTCACACAATGAAATCTAATCCTATATGTTGTGACACTATGAACCCTTGGTATAGCAATTTGGGGGGAGTTCCTACATCAATATGTCAATCTAAGCTCAGATTATACCTGAAATATTTCTCAATGATCAGTGTTCAATCCTGAATAAAAGCCAAGACAAAAATTCAAGTTACACCCAACTAAATTGGAAGCTCGCCATGGCATAATCTTCATTTTTCTTGTTAGTCCTCTGCAGTAGATAACCGAGAAATTCATACTAGATGACCTAGAAACATTTTCTTTTCTCATTGAAGCAAGGCTCCATGACACTTCCATAGAGAAAAGAACACATCACATATTTATCACTTTATTTTTAGAAAATGGGATAATTCAAACATTATGTTGGGCATGAACACAGATCATATCAAAATTATCTTCCAATCACAATTTGAAGTCATTTTGCTTTATTCTCTGAACTAGAGAATCATACATCTTACTATGATAAAAATCATTATGATGTGAAGCTTTTTGCTGGGTCATGATCAAATAAATAAACTATTGGTATAGGTTTGCTTTTTTGTCCCTCTCTGAATTCTACATAAAATTGACTTCTGCCATAATAAACAATTTTATGAGCAGTCTGCTGTATTGTTATCAATTTTGCCTCACTTACAAAATACCACATTGTAAATCAATATAACCACCTAAAAAGGGAACTCAATTTTTAACACAAACATTTTCTTATATGGATAAGCCAAATAATTCACACTCCCCTTCCCTAAAAAGGGGGACCTCGGATTAGCCAAAAACTACCGAGGCATAACACTTACATCCATAGCTGCCAAAATCTACAATGCCCTACTACGAAACTGAATAGAACCCAAAATCGACAACATACTTAGAAAAAACCAAAATGGCTTCCGAAGAAATAGATCCACGACCTCACAAATATTAACCATCCGCAGAATCCTTGAAGGTGTACGGGCAAAGAACCTACAAGCGACATTAATATTTGTCGACTTTACCAAGGCTTTCGACTCCATTCACAGAGGAAAGATGGAACAAATCCTACTAGCGTACGGCATACCTAAAGAAACCGTAGCGGCAATAACGATTCTCTATAGAAACACTAAAGTAAAAGTACGATCACCGGATGGAGACACAGAATACTTTGACATTGTAGCAGGAGTACTACAAGGGGACACGCTGGCCCCGTACCTCTTTATCATTTGTCTAGACTATGTACTTAGAACATCAATTGACAAAATCAAAGAGAATGGCTTCGAACTGACGAAGAAAAGAAGCAGAAGATACCCCGCAACAACAATTACCGATGCCGACTACGCCGATGACATAGCGATACTGGCAAATACACCTGACCAAGCCGAAACACTTCTGCATAGTTTGGAATGAGCAGCAGCAAGCATAGGCCTCTATGTTAATGCACACAAAACGGAATATATGTGCTATAACCAAACAGGGGACATCTCCACTCTAGAAGGAACCCCACTTAAACTAGTAGACAAATTCACGTACCTAGGAAGCAGCGTCGAATCAACTGAAAAGGACATCGAAACGAGGTTAACGAAAGCATGGACAGCTATCAATAGGCTATCGATTATATGGAAATCAGACCTAACCGATAAAATGAAACGCAGTTTCTTCCAGGCAACGGTCACATTGATACTGCTATATGGATGCACTACATGGACGCTAACAAAACGACTGGAGAAGAAGCTAGATGGCAATTACACAAGAATGCTGCGTGCAATCCTGAACAAGTCCAGGCAGCAACACCCCACAAGACACCAACTGTACGGCCACCTGCCCTCTATCACGAAAACTATTCAAGTTAGACGAACCAGACATGCAGGACACTGCTGGAGAAGCAGAGATGAACTCATAAGAGATGTACTCTTATGGATCCCCACACATGGCCGCGCAAAAGCAGGATGACCAGCTCGAACGTACATTCAGCAGCTATGTGAGGATACAGGATGTTGTCCTGAAGACCTACCTAGGGCGATGAACGATAGGGAGGAGTGGCGAGAGAGGGTCAGGGATATCCGTGCTACCAGCGCGATATGATGATGAATAATAATATACCTCATTACTATAAGTCACATTGTTAATAATACTTCATATTTCTGCAGTGGTGCATATATTCAGTGAGCTTAACAGGAATAAAGCTTTATTGTAAGCAGCTAAATATTTTTTTACTGGAAACAGAAAACAAGGATGTTTATAATATCCAACTATCACTTATATATATCTGTATTACCTTTAATATTATAAAGGTCTTCATTTACCGATTCCACTAAAAAATTCTTTAACTGTTAATGTATCATTTAACTGTATCTTTAACTGTTAATGTATTATTTATAATATAAACTCATCAATAATACACAAATGAAAATTTGATATGCAATTAAAAAAAAAAACAACAAAAAAAAAAAAAAAACAGTAAAAATGTTTTATTCTTACCTGAACAGAAAAGTTTTGCCAGTGTTCAGCAGGTTTCAACATTGAATTTGGATTTCAATGGGCAAAATTAGTCCAATGATTTCAACATTTATGTTTTGAGAATATATTCTTTGTTGTACTTTTTACTTAAATTTGATTTCCACAAATTCAGTGAAGATGAATATAATAAAATCTTAAGCATACTTACAAGTTGTATTTGGAGATTTGTATTTAATTTTGTGATTTTTTTTTCCTCAGTAAAAAGACCAACCTTACTTCATAAGTGGTCCTTTCAGTGATTTCCTTATCTTTGCTGTTTTCTTATCACAATTCATTACACTGGAAAAAAATAAAATTATTTAATGAATTTCAAATCAGTCACATAATTTTTAAGAACATTTATTCTGTTCAGGTCACAAAAATTTTCCAGCACACACTTCAAACAATTTTCTATCAATATAAATTATCAGGAGTTTTAGCAATTCATTTTGAATAACTGGAAAGCAATAATCAGTGTGAATTTGTTTAATATAAGACTTGTATTTTCAAACACTTCATGTTAACAAAGTTTACATATAATCTCAACATAAATAATGTAAAAATATTTTTACATTTCATATATTATTGTAGAATATTTCTACAAATTGAAATCAGACACAAAAATCAACAAGTTCAAATCTTTTTAAACCATTTTTAGTGATACAATATTTAATCTTTTCTGTGTTATTTCATTTTCCAAAAATTTTGGAAAGTGAAAATACAGCATGATGAGTACTCTCAATTTTCAATAAAGTTCTTCCCAACCATAACATTTCTTCTATTGCTTTTCCTGCTTTCATAGGAATCATTAATTAATTTCACTTTAACACTCATCTTGTAACCATTCCAATCTTAAGTTTGCTTTGTCGACATTTTTGGGTATTACTGGTTTAATTATAATGTACAATAAACAATACATTAGCTGAATTCTTTTTAAAAACTCAGAATAATTTCCATTTAAATCAGAAAATTTAATTGCATGATAATGATTTAGAAAATATACACATAATCTATTATCAATACTTTCAGATTATCAATTACAAATAATTACATGTCAGGAAATTGCAAAATAATTATAGTGCAAAGTTTATCTAATTTAATGCCCACTCCATGGTACATACTCTACTTTATTGCATGGCAAATGCATATTTTTCTTTTCAATTAACAAGTTTCCTAGATATATTAGTGAATTCCTTAACATTACTTCATTCAATAATGAATGGTAGCAATTGATTTTATTTATAATAGAAATACTGCCAACAGTTTTAAATCTTAATTTATACATGAACGTTTAGTAACTTAATCTCTAAAGAATATTTATATTAAAGCAAAAAATGCTCTTTACTTTCATTAATTCCTCATTCTCTATTTCTTTAAAGATACAGTATAATGAAATTAGTAAACTTTTATTTTTAGTCCAGTTTTTATGTGGGGGATTATTGCATTGATTGCAATATACCTAATAATAAAGTCAGGTAAAATTTACATTCAAAGAAGGGATTTTTTAGCATCATTTGAATGTCTTAAAATTTTACATACACACACACACACACACACACACACACACACACATATATATATATATATATATATATATATATGAAACACCAGTAAAAAAAAAAATTAAAAATAAATAAAAATATCAGATATATTTTGGAAGAAATTTATAATAGTAAAAAAGATAATATTTTTATGGTAAATACTACACAGAAATATTATAAAAACAAGGGAAAGATTTTTACACTTTATGTTAACATTAACTGTTAATGATTTCCATTTATCCTTCTTTCAAAATGATCATATCAAATTATCCACTTAAAAATCAATCTTAATGCATTCTGATGACATACATGATATATTTACATTTAAAAATATTTCTATATTACATTGTTACACAAAGTTTTCTTATGATACACATATATGAACTGACATTGACTAAATCATGAAGGTTATTGTTTGAAGTTTTTATGTACTTCATTTTCATTAATGTATACATCTTTACAATTTCAAATAATATTCTTATCATTGTTTAACAATTTACCCATGCATGTAAAACATTATATATAATGGATGTAGATGGCAACTTAGAAAAATCAGAAAATTTCATTTTTATGAAATATTGCAGCAAAAGAGAATGGCTTTTCATCAATTAAATGTATGCAGGTATCTTTTAGTTTGGTTGGGCAGAATTTTATAACATATCAACCCTTTTGTGTTATTCAATGCTAAATCCTGTATATATATATATTATAAAACAATGGTAAATTTGTGGGTAACATTTCTGAACGAGCCAAATCCTATTTGTTTACACAGTTAAGTAATTACAAGAATTTTTATCAAGCACTATTACTTTTATTTAATATTAATCATTCAGTTTCAGAGTTACATGGTTTCAAATATTGCTATTTATTGTTCGCACACAGTTATATGGTTTCAAGTATTGCAATTGAACTCTAATATTAATATTTAGTATCAATCATTGTTTACACAGTTAAATGGGTTCAAGTACTGCTATTTAACATTACTATTTCTATTTATCAAGTGTTACTATCTTACAAAAAACTTATCATTTGTTTACATATATTTACATTTCAAGTGTACCTATTTAACACTAAGATTTTGATTTAATATTGATAATAATCCTGAGTAAAAGCTTGAATATTTCTATTTGACCCATAAATGGGTACTACCAAATATGGTCAAAGTGGACTTGAGAGTAATGGTAATGAAGGAAGATTCCACATTCCAGAAACTGCAAGACTGGAGTATAATATGCACTTAATGTCATATCCAAGACAATAAATGATTTCAAAGGTAGCTGTCTAACACGGATAATTCTATTCAACATTATTCATTTATTTGGAGTTAAATGGTTTAAAGTATTGGTATGTATTACCGATATTCAATATAATTTTGCACATAGAGACGTGGTATATAAATTAACCAGTAAAAGACTAAATACTTCTATTTAACCCAGCAACACTAACATCTTCAACTACTTTGGGTTAAAGTGGACCTGGGGCTAAAGGAAATGAAGAGGTACTCCACATTCCCCAAACCTCCAGGACTGGAGACTTACCATCAGATGGTTTACTGACACACCCAGGACACACGTTAGTGGGTTAGAGGGATACCACTCAAGAGGGATACAGTTGGCATAGTTTGTATCCCCAGTTAACAGGGCAGGCAGGTATTCTTGCATATTGTTCATAAACATATTCTAAGGAGAAATTAAGCATCAACATATGATTGTTAGATTATCAGAAATTATACTTTCAATCTGACTTTGAGTAAATACTGTGTGTTGAAAAATGGAATTTTAATGATTTTCATAATCTTTCATTACTTTTCAACATTCATGACTAAATATATCAAAAATATTAGTTAATATTATTGAATATATACAGTTACTGAATAAGCTCAGTTTAAGAAAAAAAAAACCTAACAATTAAGAAATTTGAAAATTCATATCTAACGATCCTATTATTAAGATTTTCCACTTTTCTCTAAACAATAGATTTTATTCTATTATGTTTTACATAACTTTCCTTTCAAGCATAATAGTGATGATAATTTTCAGCCACTCACCTTACTAGTAAACAATTTATAATTTTTTTCCTCCCTGTTCAATTTAAAAGAATATATTGTGTCCTTTTCAACAGCTATTACACCTCATACTAATTTTGAAGTCTGAGCTGGACTGCAGCAAATCTTAGTGATAAAAACATTTTTATCAAATAAATTTTATAAGTGTATCATTATTTGTATCTTGAAAACTATCCAGATATTATATATAAATATTGTACCTAGTGACTAATAATAAATTGTTTGCAATATACATGCAAAAATTTACCTTTTCTTTTACTTAAGCACTTAAAAACTTCATTTGGTCAAGTTATATATATGTATCCAAGTTCTTTCCCTTACATTTGCCCCATGTCATTAATTAGTGCATTCTGCAAGAAAATTGCATTTTAACTTTAAAAAATCTAATGAATGTCTTCATTGTTTATTGAATTTTTAAAAAAAATTCTGTCACAATGCATTTTATTTCTTTTGTTTTTAACACATTTACATGGTGTGCCATTGAAAACTTTAAAGTGATATGATTTTTAATTCTATCATCATCATCATAATTTTCCTTATTAATTAATTTTAATTTGTTTTAATTCTATTCCACAGTCTATATGCTTGTTTCATTGTCAATCTAATTTTATATTAATTTCCCAAAAATATACTTAAAATACATCAATAAAATTAAAAATATTTGCTTGAGAACAAATTTAATATCAATTATATTAGACAGGATTTTACATAAAAATAAAGTGTTAATGCACAAGTAGTTAAAAGATTAGCAAAAATACCTAGTTTGTCCAATGATTCTGAGTAAATTGTTTGTTTGTTTGTTTTTTTTGCATCACATTAGGTTAAAATTCAATCCAGCATACAAATTCTTACCAGTATAAGAATTACTTAATCATTTAGTGATGGTGTTTCTGAATAACCAAATTATATATTTCATTTCACTAAAGAGTTCTTAACTCTAGCTTATAATATGGAATAATTTAAGCTTATAGAAATTCAAGCACAATATCAAAGAAAGTGCTTGTGTTGAGGTGAATGTATCACTTCAACATAAAAGGTCACTTCAGTTTAAAATGCAATCATTATCTTTATATACTCACTATATTTTATAACTAAATAAACACCAAATAATATTCATGTTTTAAATTTTAACAATGATTTATTGTACTTAAAATCTTAAATCATTCTAATTCATTTTAGTCATTAGACTAATTTTGTCTCTGTGTGTATGTATGTATTTTATTAGTGATAGAATTAACTAGGTACTCATGGTAAAATAAATCATTTGTACATAGAAGAAAATACAAAAGTTATTTGTAAAGAATACTAGATATAAATTTACTTGCAAATATTTTAAACATCATCTTTCCTTCTTAAAAACTAATGACTTTATGTTAATTGTTTTTATTTATTTCTTGAAGAGACCTACAACCATGTAACTTCGTTCACTTTTTGCTGGATGTTGGCGTTTTCCTCTCATAAACAATGTGCTCTTTATATAATGATTGCTTAAGATGAAAATAGGAAAGTTAAATTTATTTTCAGTTTCAGACTATAGCAATGATTGATTATCATAAGATAAGAGAATATATATTAGGCCAAACAAATGTGGTTGTTGCCCCCAAAACTTAAAATACATTTCACATATACCAGAAATGATATATACAGTTACATATAGTCAAAGATTCCTCTTAACCTTATCAAATAACATTTTGAAATGACAGTCTTCTTTATTCAATGTTTATCACATGTGTTTTACTTAAATCAAATTTTATTAATAGTAGCATAAAGCAATATTTCTGAAGAACAGAGAAAATAACATTTCCTTATTTAAATGACTTTGAAGATTAATTACTACTAAGTATCAACATGGCTGCTAATACATCTGCAACTTGTCTGAAGTTATACTGCAAATCTAATTAACTTCAGTAAGTTAAAAAGTTCTCAACCAGTATTTCTTAAATTTAATATCATTCATTTACACCCTTAGTAAAATATTTGACTAAATTTTCTGCAATTTTCATGATTAGTTTTTGATATATTTTGAATTTACAAAAATGAACTGAGATAGGTTGATACAAAAATTCAACTAATATTAGCTTTAGACGTCTGAAATATGTTGAAAAATATGTAAAGAGACAGATCTAACAATTACTGAAAAACAGAATATAACAAAGTTATTTTGTGAAAAAAACATTCCCTTTAGATATATCAAAGGAGCTTTAATAAATCATTAAAGGATAAAGAAGGTTGCTGAAAATATAAGTAAGTTGATAACTTGAGGCAAAAGAAATGACTTTGAGAACTTGCTTTCTCAAGAAGAATATAAAATTGAGTTACAGAAAAACAATCACTTTTAACAGGAGCTCAGATCTTTGAAAAACATGAAATTGAGGGAATCAAGGACAAATCATGTAAAATACTTTATGAATTGTGATCGGCAAAAAAAATCTAGTAATGCAAATATTTTAATGTGTCAAATTTGGGCTAAGAAATAGATGAAAACTGACTTAACGAAAGTAATTTTCAAAAACTAAGTGCAAAAAGCGCATTTGATAGACTGAAGGGCTGGGCCAAAGAATAGTTTTTGTTCAATTCAGACATGCTCATGAATAAACGAAAACAACTAGGAGATGGTAAAAGTGGTTGGCAACAATAATCGAGGGCAACACAAAGATTCCCTTTTCAATAGCTACTACAACAAGGTGTAGGGCACTACTCCTTTCTTTGGATTGCTCCACTTTATCCTTGATGCATACCTTATAATCCTGAGTGTTAAGGAATGAAATATGAAGTACCGTTTTTTTTTATCTTTGGTATGGTTTGACCCGGGATTGAACCCTGGTCCACCAGGCCATAGGCAAACACTCTACCTAATTGGCGAATGGGCCAGTCATCCAAACCATTATTGGATCATTAAAAGTTGATGAAGCAGTTAAACTGAACATTGTTAACTATTACAATTTCATGAACAAGACTTACTTCGCATTATGGTAATATGATATATTTATTTTAATTTAAAAAATTCAGGATTTGGTTTGTTTACTGTAATTCAATTTTCATTGTTGTGTATTTGATCCACTTCGTGCACATGGAGTGATGTAGTAAAAACATGGCAGATGTATGACGGTAGAAACTGAAATGGGTATCCTTTGTAAAGAAAGTAGACTGGGGTTGGGTTGCTTCTCTTGGACTTTGCATCATGTTAGGACATTTCCCAACCTTTGTGATAATGTTTTATTTTTTAAGTTTTTGTTTGGTTTTATTTTTCCTATTTTTAGTTGGTGGAGTTTCTCATGCAAGTATGTTTATAGATATGCATGTATCTAGTTATTATGTTATAATTGTATTATGTCTTTTAGTTCTTGAATTTTTCTGTTATCTTGGTGACCCTTCCTGATCTAGTTGTGCAGCTTTGTAGCTGGTATATTTTCTGTACTGTTGATGTTGGTGGTCTTTCTCTTGCTGTGGTTGGGTATTCTGCTGGATTTTTTTTGTGTGTTTGATTCTTTGTTTGCAGTTGCCATCGTAATAGCCTTCCTTTTTTTGTGTAGTGTCTGTGTTGGGTGCTGGAGATAGTATCTCCTGTCTTGGTATGTTGGTTATGTTTGTGGTAGGTCTTGGTTTGAGGTATTCCCTTGTTCTTTTGTATACCTTACCTCTGACATTTATTAGGTATTTCTTTGGGCCCTTAATGGATAGTGGTCTATTAGAAACTGCGCCGGTTATCCATATGTTGCTTAGCATGTCCCTTGCATAGATTGGCTTCATGATGTTCAGTATTTCTTCTCCCTGGCGGAATGTCAGTCATAATTCTGTTTCTGCTTTGCTTGGTTTTGTTCATTTTTTGGAGGTGTCTCCTTTCCAGAGTGGCAAGATTGTGGCCTCTCCCTTGCTGTAGGCAACATTGTTCTGGGTTTTCTGCTAAACAGTAGTTCATATGAGGATGGCATATCATTATTTTTTGGGGGTGATTCTATACACCCATAATGCTGTGTACAGGCACTTCTTTTTCTGTTGGGCCTTCTTCAAAAAGGGCCTTGAGTGTTCCTTTAGTTCTTTCCACTACTCCATTTGTTTGGTGGTGGTATGGTGAGCTAGTTTTTAGCATTATGTTTGAGTTGTGGAATTCCCTCTTAAACCTTTCACTCATGTATTGTGAGCGACGGTCAGACATGATAGTTGTTGATAATCCATATTTTGTTAGAACCTGGGTGAACTGCTCACAGACAGTAGTAGCCGATGTGACTGGAAGTGTTATGAATATTGGGAATCTGGAGTAGTAGTCTACTACTAGGGGATATTTACATTGATCTTGCGCACAGATGTCCATACCTATTGTTGCCCAAGGGTGTGTGGGGAGGTCTGGCTGCATCAGTTGTAGTTTGGGTTGCAGTGGTTGATATTTGCTGCATATGGTGCATACTTTTACCATGTTCTTGATGCTCTGGTTTATCCCTGGCCAGAATATAGACTCACTTGCAAGTAAGCTGCATTTTGTTTTTTCCTGGTGGCATGTGTATAGTATTTTAAAGACTGAGTGTTTCATTACTTCTGGGACAACAATTCTGTCCCTCTTGAGGATTAATCCACCTTCTAGGATGAGGTTGTACCTGAAGGTCCAGTATTCCAAAAGTGTTGTCAAGTATTGTTTTCTGTATTATGGCCATCCTATGTATATTGTGTCCTTCCACAGGGTTCATTGTTGGGTCAGCAATTAATGCCTCTTTTACGTATTCTGTGTTTATTATTTCCATGTTTGTCATTATGAAGTTGATGTTGTGGTGTACCTTTTCTATTTTCAGTGAAGCATACTCTTGACAGGCCATCTGCAACTGGGATTGTCTTCCTTGGTTTGTATTTGACTTGGATGTCAAATATCAGGCACTTTAGTATGAACCATTGAAATCTTGATAAGGTCACAAATAGATTTTTCTCAAAGATTTGTTCAAGTGGTGAATAGTCTGTTTCTACTGTTAACTTTCACCCCAGTAGGAAATATTCAAATTTTTGTCAGTCGTATGTGACTGCCAGGCACTCTTTTTCTATGTTGGAGTACCTTGACTCTGTTGGAATGAGACACCTTGATACCATTCCTACTATCTTTTCAGCACCTCTTTCATTGATCTGTCTTATCCATGCCTCCACACCCAGGGTATTGACATCACATTGAAATATTGTTGTGTTGGGGGTCTATGATATAGTAACTGATTGTCTGAGCCTTGCGCAGTTCTGTTTTTATTTCTTCCAGGGCTTATTGATGTTGTTGTTGCCATAAGAAGTGCACATTCTTTTTCATCAGTTCTCAAAGTGGTGCCGTCTTTTGTGATAGCTTCAATGAGAACCTATTGAGGTATGCGATCGTCCCCATCAGTATGTGGAGTTCTTTTGCATTTGGGGGGGATTGAATGTCCTTTATAGCTTGAAGCTTATCTTCTGTGGGTGATATGCCATGTTCTGTGATTGAGGTTTACTCTTTTATGTTTATATTGGAGTTTATCAGGATAATATCAAATGTTGTTCTCCTTGGTTCTTGTCATGACTGTGTCATGTTCCTCTTCTGTTGATTCTGTTACCAAGATATCAGCCATTATACCCATGACATTTTTAATTCTGGAAAATACTGTATCCAGGGTTTGTTAGAATATGTCATGGGAAATAGTTAAGCCAGATGGTAAATGTTTGAATCTGTATCTTTTAAATGGCATGTTAAAGGTGCAAAGCAGGCTAGATTGATAGTCTAGTTCTTTGTGCCAGTATCTCTTTTTTACGTCAATGACACTAAAACATTTTTTCCATGTAATAAGGGTAGTAGCCTATCTAAGGTTTTAATTGGGTAGTGTTCCCTTTTTATGTTTGTGTGCAGGTTCCTGGGGGTCCATAGATAGCCTGATTTTGGATGTTCCATCGTTGATTGTGGTTATCTGATAGATGATGGAGTTTAACAAATCTGTTGGGCCTGTAACTTTGCCTATGATGTCCTTTTCCATTTTTGCCAACTTTGATTTGTAGAGTGGGAGAATGTGCATAGGGACTGATCGCAGTGGGTATATCACTGGCCTGAGATTTTCTATCATTTTTATTGGATATTTCTTCCCTGGGAAACATCCTATGTTGAAGCAGATTTTGTGTTTTTCTATGAATTCCTTTTTCTTCAGTGTTTCCAGACCTGTTATGCTGTCTTTTTATATCATGTAAGTAGACAGATGATTCTTCGTTCTTGTATCTGCCTGCATCCAAGAACAGAGGGCTGCTTGGGGTGTTTTTATGATGTTCAATCTAGTTCTTATTGTTTTCTTACAAATTATTTTTAGATCAGTCGCCACAATGTTTGTTATTCTTGAACACTCATATCTCTTCAGTATTGTATTGGTTATCCTTTTCTTTAGTTTGAAGGGTAGCCGCTACATTTGATTTTCTGTTAGGATGCATGTGTCTGTATATTTAGAAAACGAGTGTATTCACTTGCTGCTTGAGCTTATTGTCCCAATGCTGCTTGATGGTTGTTCGGGTTCATCTTCCTCTGAGAAAGCCTCCTTTGTCTGGTATTCTTCTTGGTCTTGGACTTCATTAAGTTGTTGCTACTTTTTTATGCATGCTTACAGTACTTGCACTGTGCTGATCTAACAGGACATTGGTTTCTTTATTGGTGGTTTCTTCCATATCCATAACATTCTTTGCCTCTTGTTTCAGGTAAATTTGGTGGTCTACTGGCCTGATTCTTTTTTTGGGTAGGGTTGTGCTTTGGGGATCAGGTCATTGCTGTTTGCCAAGGACTGCATTTGATTTTGTTGATAAGGGTTTTGTCCCTCTTGTTTATGGATAGAACCTCCATCTGTGCTATGGTGCTCTCCTCCATTTTTGCAAAGTTTTATAATTGTTTATAGGTGAGGGTATCACCTATCTTGATGGCATCTCAGCAAACTTGACCAGTTTATACACTGAACATCAGTGTATACCTCATAATTTTGTCTCATTTTTTCAGAGTACCTAGCCTCCTTGACCAATTGTTTCTCTTTGGTGACAAATTCTTCTATTATCATTTTACATTGTACCTGATGAGAATTTGGTTATTTTGGGGTTTGCAGTAGTCTCCAGCTTTTCAAAGACTGTGTTGATCCTTAGTCTAACCTTAAGGTTGTTGAAGGTGGCTGCATTGTACATTTCCAGCCCCTGGTCATGAATCCAAAGAAGCATTTGTCTTACCTTCCTCACCTCCCCTGTATCATATAGTGGGTCCTTTAAAATCAGCTCCCATTTTTATTTAAATTGTTTGAATATTTTGAGAATGTCTCCTGAACTTATCCAGTTCATCTTTGGAGATGTAAATTTTTCTGCCATTCTCACATGTTATTGTTTGTTAAGTATGAGGAACAAGTTTTGTTTATTGATACAAGAGTTTGATATCACAATGTGTGTGTTGTAATGTATGATTTTATTACTCACGCTTTTCTTTGTTGTTTTCTTCTGAGGCTGTTTTCTGGTTCTCCAGGGTCCTTGTTCAATTAGGGGTCTGACACTATGTTGTGTATTTTTTTGCACTTCATGCTTGTGGAAAGATGTGGTAAAATCATGGCACGTGTATGACGGTAGGAACCAGAGGGTATCCTTGGTTTATCTTTATAGAGAAGAGGGAAGAGTTGCACTGGGTTGCTTCCTTTGGACTTTAGATCATGTTATGATATTCATACTATCATTATCACAAATATTTCTGCTTCTATAAGTTGTACAGAGATAATCTTTATATGAAAATTGTCTTTAATTTTTCTTCTTGTTAATGGCATAAACATTATTATAACAATTACATTTCATGCAGATTTGTGAATTTATGTGTGTGTGTGTGTGTGTGTGTGCCAATCTTTCAGGAGAAAACTTTTCATCACTCAAATTCTAATGATGCATTAGATGGGCATAAAAATCTTCTACATAGTCTAGTTTAACAATAAACAATGTCTTTAAAATGTAAATTTTATTATTGAGTCAAAATATGCATATATCCTTCTTTATTTGATATAAGAACTAGAATAATGTATAAAAAAGATATTTTACTAAAATTAAAATCATCCAAAACTACAAATAATATGAAACAACTAAGAAGAATTCATTACACTTCGTTATTATCATAACAATGATGATGTATTATGGAGGAGGGGTCTTAAAACTAAGGAGGGGATAGAGTCAGCAAATTCTAAGCCCTATCAACTGCCTGATTGTTTCAAGAGAGGAAAAACAGTAGTAAAATAATGAAATGGAAAATCTTTTCTATCATATAGCTGCTGTCCTTTCTTCCTTCTCTCACACACACACATCAGACACCAACACTCACACATACATGAAGACAGACTCTCTCACACACACTAACACAAGTACACTCTCATAGTACTGAATAAAAGTTGCATAGTCGCACAAATATCCACATTTTACTTCACCTCTTTTTTAGGTGAAAGAATACTTCTTTATGGACAAAAACAAATTTTTTATTCGAATTGAAAAGCAACTTTTGCTAAAGTATTTTATCATTTATTTTCTCATAACTGGTAAAAACATTCCTTAAAATTATTAAGAAATCATCTTTACACATAACTTCAATTTTACATTATTACTATATTAAATTGTTTTCCCTTTCTTCAACTTTTACTTTAGAACTTGCTTCATCTTCAGTATAGCATTTTACTCTGTATAGTCTTCACTTTTGCTTCCTATTTTGTTTTTCACATTTCAGTAAACTTAGCATATTATTTTACCTTAGGAAATATATAAATGCTTATGCACATTAAACTTCATTATTAGTGAGATTTCATAAGTACAATTGAATAAGGTAGTCTGACATTTTTATTAAATACTATTTCTTTTTTTCTATGATGAGCATAAGCAAAACTATCTTGAATCAAGTTTCTATGAAAAAGAATATTCATTTTATTCTCGGAAAGAAAGATGGACTAAATTATGTCTAGGTTTGCTTAATAATTGTGAGACATGTATACCAACATGTAGAGATAAGTAATTCCTAAAATAGAAGAAAAAACAACAGACCTTAATGAATGGAGAATAAAACGTAACATGAAGAAAACAGTGAAATGAGATGGCGGGGGAGAGAGATAAGCCTTCAAAGAAACGCCATTAATAGTAAGTTCAAGTTTCATTGGGTGCTCCATCTATCAGGCTTTGTGCCACAATCTATTGCAGCTTAAGGAATTATTAACAGGAACAAAAGGTATGGAAGTTTGTAGCGGATGATTTGGTTATCGGATTTTTATTTCGTATCTCTAAACTAGAAATACTTTTACTTTAAATGTAGTCAGAGAAATCACCACCCCTAACAATTCTACCAATATATTAAAGTTAATATATATTCAGAAAGAATAAATCAGAATATTAGAAATAGTAGGCCTTTGATGGGCATGCCAAACAAGAAAATAACTACTCAAACTAACACCAATTAAAGAATTTGTAAATATTTAAAATTTCATGTAAAAAAAATTTTAGATAGTTATCTTATAATGAAAGTGTTTATGGACAGTTAATTGCTATTTTTTTTTGTTTTAGAATGAGCTGGTTTTAGAAATTTTGACTTGTACATACTAAGTCCATTTAGTGGATCATAATTCTGTTGAATTACATTCAGATCGAGCAGGGATATTTTCCTCTCAAAGTTCATATCTTTTTTTAACTTTTAGTTTTTCTCTACATTTACATGTCCAAAGTAAAAAAGCAACTGACATTGCAAAAGTCAAAGAAAAATCATGACAAAATAATTTTACTCTAATTTCTTTACGTGAGTGTAACAAGAAAAAATGAATTGATAAAAACACTATTATGTTCAATCCTTAAGCAATAGGTAGGATCATCTGTTATTTACTAAGCTAAGATAATTTGTTGCACAAGGCCAGAAGTTTGGGGTACCCACTGAGACTTGAACTGACTATCAATGATTTGCTAGTCTATTTTAAAAACCATAACACTAAAGTAGTATGGTAGATGTTCACTGTTACTATGAATATGAACTAGTTATTTAGTAAGCTTTGCTTACTTGTGGCACAAGGCCAGAAATATGGGGCACATAGTGAGATTGAAAGTAACAAATTAACGTCTGCATTAATATACCAGAAAATTTAACAACCAAATCTTTTAAAATATAATCTTAGCAGCAAATACAAATATAACAATAATAACAACAAAAAGGATTTTAATAAAATTTTCCTAAATTTAGTCGAAAAAATTCTTTGAAAATTTCGGAGAGATTGATTTTTAAATCCAATTCACATTTCAGCAATTTTGTTCTTTTTTGCAATGATTTCTTTATTGAATATACTTGAAAAAATTGTTACTCAATTCTGTTACTTTAAAAAACATTTACCTGGTTTTATGCTTGTTTATTATGGAAGATTTAATTTGGTAAGAAAAGAAAAATTAAAAATAACAAAAAAAGAAGTTTATTTTGATGCTTACTGTTATATTAGGTGTTTTGTTTTTGTTTTTATTTAACTTTTATATTGCTTATCAAAGAAAAGTTTCAGTGACTTGATTTAATTCATGTCCTTTTATTATTTTCTAAAATATAACAAATTGTAGTGCGTTTTTTATTTTATGGTTAGCAAAAATATTAATTTATTTCCTATAAATCATTTTGTTCAAAATATTGTATTCATAAGGAAAGAAAACCAAAATTATGTCAAAATACTTACATTTTCTTATAATAAAAATTCCAGATATCTTTCTTTTCAAAAAATGTATTTTTTCATTGTTAACAGCTGAAAGATGCTTCTTGATGATGATGATTTGAGTGACTTTGCAATCTAACTTTGTCTTGGGCGATCCAGAAATATCTAATAGGCTGTAATTATTTCAATGCATTAAGTTGAAGTAAATTTCTTCTTCAATGATAGATGTGCACCAATCAAGCAAAACTTCAGTCAATTGTTTAGTTCATCTCACAAAAGAGAAAAAAAAAACCAAGATGTCAGCATGTTTCATCTGCTTCTTAGGAATTTCTTTCTCAATGTTTTTAATGTAGTCGTTGAAGTCCAAAAATGAATAGACAATTCTGACAAATTTTTATCGAACCTGTAGATAATGAAATAGGTAATGAGTTAGATTGATTGATCATCAGTGAGTTATATGGATGAACAAGATTTTCAGTATTAAAAATGATATATCCCTACATAATGAGTGAATATGATAAAAACTATCCATTTGTGTGGATCTTCTAATGTAGTTAGATTTAGTAAACTTTGAGAATTCCATGTAGAAAAAATTTAAAGAATTTTCAGATATTTTAAACCATTAATGGATTACCATAAATTCAACTAATACTCTAATAAAATTGTAAAGCATTATTCAATTGTGTAAAATCAAAAAATTCACAAAAACATTTGAAGAGTAAAAACATGATAAAACAGGTGAATTGATAAACACACCAATTGAAATAGGTGTATGAGCATAATTTTTTCAATCTGATCATTCTTTGGAAGAGTTTCATCTATTACAGGAAAGTTTTTACAAGAACTGTAAAAATAAAAATTATGGATGAAATAATAGTACAAGCTAAAGACATAAAACTAATGGTACCAGAGAGAATATATCCTGTTATATACAAGCTTGTGGTTGCAAGAAAAATAAGACTGACAGTAAGATTTAGTTTATTTTGTTTATTGAATAAATAAAATAAACAAGTGAATGAAATATCTAGCCGGCTGACAGGTGTTTATCTGGTTAGCAGCAAGTGGTTGCTTTGATCTAGTCAGACTGTGTTGTCCAGTGAGTGATGCTCTCAGAGATTCAACTGCCTGTGTGACCTCCATTGCCCTATTTATGTGTTCCAGACTTCAAACACCAACTCTAGAAAATACTATTTGTGGAAAAAAATGATTGGATGAAAAATAGACCTTTTATAACTAAGAATTTTCTGAGGATTTTGCATAGACTATGGTGCAGAAGCAATGATTTTCTCAGTTTGACACTGACCATTGTTGGGTCAACATCCTGTAGCTGTTATTTTCTTCTGCAGTGTCGATGTCTGTTGGTCTTGTGTTTTGTGCGTTCTAGTTGTTAGGTGTGTGAAGAGTTAAGTGGGGGATCAGAAGAAATGTGATGTATTTTGCTATAACAATCCTAAAATATTTATCAAAGGAAAGTTTTAACAATGTAAAATGTTTAAGAATATAAAATGATTCCATCTATTTAGAAAACAGCAATCAGAATACCACGAAATAAAATACATTTGGAAAGTTTTTAATGACCAGTTTCTTTAACCTTATTCTGTAGTGGATGGGTTTGGTAATAAGAATTTTATTTTGATATCTCTCAACAAGAAATACATTTTATATTAAATGGAGTTAGATATATAATCACAGCTAACAATCCTCCTAATACAATCAAGTCAATATTTATTCAAAAGAACAAATTAGAACATAAGAATCATTAGGCTTTTGACAAATATGTAAAACAATAAAAATAAATACACAAACAATCAAACAAATATAAAAGAAATTTTTTTATATATAAATGTTTTATGAGAGAAAAAAAAAGGGATTATAAATAGTTATTTTACAATGAAAGGTTCACAGACAGAGGTGAATGTGTTCTTTTTTTTAGTTTTTAAAAGAGTTTGTTTTGCAAAATTTTGTCTTGTACTCACAAATTCATGTAGTGGCTTATAATCCTGTGGATTTATATTTTAGATCATGCCGGGCTATTTTAAATTTAAAGTCTTTCGTATTTTTTTTTTTTTTTGCGGGGGTTACATGTCTAAAGTCAAGACAACTTACTTTGCAAAATCCAAAGAAAATCAAAGATACGAGGTCCATGACAGGTGGTCATATGTCAAGATTTATTTCAGATAATTTGTTTAAGTCCTTTTTAAACAAATAGCTAGGTCTTTTGTCTGATAGGCATCACACGAGATTAAAGTTTTTCTTTCTTTATGTATCTATATTTATGTATTTCTAAACATTACAAATTCTGGGTTCCACATATTTTTGTGTAAGGTTTCTGAAAATTAATTATATATCACATATTGAATTTTATCAAGGATGATATAAGTTGTAATTAAGATGGTTTCTTCAATAGTAAATCTTCATTGTCTAAAATTTTGGAATGTAGTAATTATAAGATGGAAAGGGAATCTGAGGATAATATATTTTCAGATTTTAAAAAGGCATTTTATACAGTATCTCATTATAGTTTTCTAGGGAAAACGAAAAACATGGGGAGTTCTAAAATAATATTAAATATTCTAAGTTATTTCTTTTTTTATGTAGAAGTATAAAAGTCAAAATTGGTAACAATTATACTGAAACACAAAATATACTCCTAGTGTTCCTCAAGGTTTAGTACTGGGGCCATCATTGTTGAATAGAAATTAAGCAACAGGGAAATCAAAAAAGTACACCAGGAATGTAATGTAACAATTGACTTTTATGCTTCATTTAAAGATGACATTTGTATTTTCTTGGTTGTATCAAGGGCAAGTGGTAAATTTCATTTCAAGGGAAGCAAATTTTGTTTTAGAAATATATGAAACCATAATATGACCTTATATAGATTACTGTACACAGGTTCCAGCATTGTAACATTGTAATTGGAGCAATAATAAAGAAAGATGAGATAAATAAAAAAAACAGGTAAGGATTATTTATAGCAGGATTAGAGAAGTGAGGATTCACTACTAAAAAGAATAATGAGAGGTGATCTAATTAAAACTTTCAAAATAATTTGTGGAATTTCTAATTATGGGATAGACTTTTTTTCAATATTTTTTCTCACAAATTAAATTTACTATCAAGACAGATGTTAAAAATTAAATCTACTAAACAAGTGGAATTTCTTGGCTAATATATTTTTGAAACAAAATTTTTAATATAATGAAAAACAGCAATAGAGTAGACAAAAGATTAAATTGGATGATTTCAGAAAAAATGCTTAGAAAAAGAACACAAGAAGGCATTTTGGGGAATAATCAGTTAAATTTATAAACGGATTTGCAACTACATATAGATTTTCTGTGCAAAGAGTCTCTTTCCTTTATCTTAAGGTTTATGTGAGAAGATAGAAGACGTGGCCAAGGAGGCATAAAAACAAATGAATAAATAAACAGCAACTAAATATACAATGTCAAGCAAAATTAGTTTATGTTGTACAAAAGGATAAACATTTCAAGTAGATAGTAGTCCTAACTGACTGCTGTTAATGAAAACTGACATATCTTTTTCAAAATTATTATTATCATTTGGTCCAGTCCTCCAATTTTTTTAAGGGTCAGGTAATAAATACAGTTGCTATATCTTCTACTGGTATAATATCAACCGCTTTTTTAAAGAAATACAAATATCTTATTTCCTTTTTTAGAGTAGGTGAGAAAGACATTTTATTTCTATATTGTCTTCAGTTTTAACCTTTTTATTTTATATATATATATATATATATATATATATATATATATATAAAAAATTATTTCTTGCTTTTCTTTATTACATAGGATACTTACATGTCATCTACTTGCTGAATATTATCCATAGTTGCTTCTTTTATTGTCTATGTATCAGTGTTGGAGTATTTACCTTACACTATTGAGTTCTTATGTTCCAACTTTCCTGATCACCATAATATATCTCTGTAGCGAGAGATGAAACTTACCTCCTGGATCAAAGTGCTTAAAACTATGCCTTGTGTGTCAAGCACTAGAAAATATGTTCACTACTGGAAGCAGAAGTTATAGTGGGCCGATCTTGTCTCACAAGAAGAAATCTAGAATGCATGTAAATTTCTATATGTGGAACTTGCATAAAAGAGCACGCCAGCAACAGGAGCAGGTGGTTGTTGTTCTTTGCAGACTGCTTTTTTTGACTAACAGAATGAACAAGTTGACAAGAGGTATACTGAGGAAGGGCTGCTAGTCACGTGTGTTGTGATTTTTAGTCAACTGAGGCTACCCAATTGTCTGAGGACCAGGCTACTGCTCTTATTTAGACTAGTTCTACAACAATCTCTTGCCATTCTTGTCTGCATTTTATGCTTGTGGTCAGCTTTCTTTTGCCTTTGACTTTAGAAATTGGTTTACTGAAGTTTTTTTTCTGTAAATCCCATTGTACATTCAGTGCATGATGTGTTTATCAATATTGTTTTGTCCCTGTTTTTTTTACTTTCAGTGTCCTTCCTTGGCTTGATATTCACATATGATATTAAATGCTGTAGTGGCTTGTGTTTAATAACATTCTGGTCAATATGGTGTGTAACATGTACCAGGTAATTCAGCATCTTAAGTAGATTGCTGTCAAATGGAAAAATCTTTCTTATTCTAAAGATTGCTATGTGTGTGCTTGTGAGGGCCTGAAGATTAGATTTTCATAAACATCATGCTACCTTCAACATTAAAAGCACCCTTCTTGGATTATGTAACAGTCAGCCATAGCAAGTAACTATTTTAGCAATTTTTCAAGAGATACTGTTAAATCTGTCTGTTGCAACTTATGGCTCTTGTCTTGTGGGAGGGATCATAAGAATGACTACATTGTTTTTGGGCTTGTCAATCACTGTCAAAGATATGAAGAATTTATAATTAATAATGAACATTAGAGTGTAATGTGAATATACAATATCATGCTTCTATGTTTCAAAGATATCAATATTTATACAACCACTGGAATTGATTTTGCTTTCTTCTTCACATAATATCTGTCTCAAATAAGATGGTGTCATAGGGTCTTACCCTATAAACCAAAGCAAGATGATGATTGTAAGACCCTATGACACCATCTTATTTGAGACAGAATGCAAGTCTATTTTCTTATCAAAACAACTAAATGCATACTTGATAAATTACATGCATAATACAAGTTTTATCAATCAACATCAATGTAGCAGTAAGATGAATTTTAAAAGTGAAAGGTTTACTTAATATGCAATAATTAATGATTTAGTTAAACAGAAATCTGTCTGGATATCATTTACTAACTAATTGCAAAATATTGTATCTTTGTATAAAAATAGATTTTTATGATATACTTTAATCCTTTTTTTTTTTTTTTTGTTTAAAAAAAAAACATTTAAATTCTTTGGCAAGTGGCTTTCCTTTAGCAATTTGTCACTATTATCAAGACAGGTAAATTTATTTTAGATTTTTTCCTGGGAAACATAGTATTTTCCTTGAATGTTTTGGTTAATTGGTTTGTGTTAATGGCATATCAACCTGTCTAGGGTTATTTTATGCATGGACACTAGAAAAACTTGTGCCTAATACGAGGTGCATATGATAAGTTTCCAGACTTTTTTCGTATGGGCATTTAAAACTGTTGTAGACTATGGAAAATTCACTATGTTATTGCTATACATCTTATGAGATGACTGACCAATTCTTATGATTTCAGGTTCAAATGAACAGCTACAGCAGGAATTGGAATACACCTTACTAAAGCCTGATTGTCACAACTGGTGAATTTCAAAAATGCCATCTGACACTTTAGAAGAATGATATGCAATAAGATTCTCTTTTAAACTTGGAAAAAATGCCACAGAAATCTATGGAATGCTTCAGACTGCTTTTGGAGCATCTTGCATGAATCGAGCATCAGTTTTTGAGTGGCATAAGAGATTCAAGGAAGCCAGGGAGTCTGTGAGGGGAGTAAGGAAGTCAATACACCAGAGTTGATTGGCCATAGGGTTAGGGTTAGGGTTACTAAGTTGAGGTTTTAAGAGAGTTCAGGAAGAGATTCTTTTGGAAGAGGCCAGCACTCTTCAAATCGGGTCAGTGGCATTTCCACCAGGACAATGCACCAGTCCACAACTCCCTCCTTGTCACAGACTATTTGACCAAGATGGGCATCAACACAGTTCCTCACCCTCCCTATAGTCCAGACCTTACTCCCTGTGACTTTTGGTTATTCCCTAAGCTCAGAGGCTGTGGTTATGAGACAATTGAGGAGATGAAAGAGGCTGTGATGAAGGTCATTGATTGGCTCACACAAGAGGACTTCGATGGGGCCTTCCAGAAGTTGTTGGAACACTACAACAAGTGCATTGCAGCCGGAGGAGATTACTTTGAAGGGGACTAGAGTTTCATGTGTGTACTATCAATAAAAGTGCCCATACCAAAAAAATCTGGAAACTTATCGTATGCGCCTCATATTATATTTCTATTTTATGTTTGGTTGTTTTGTAAGCGTTTTTTTGTTGTTGTCACACGGTTATATATCAAGTATTTCGATCTAATAGAAATAATTTGCACAGTTGTCTGATGAAAAATATATTCCTGTCTAATACCAGTAATTTATACATAACTACATGGTTTCAAGTAACTATTCCCTATTAATAATATTCATCTGTTTGGAGTTATATAGTTTCAAGTAACTAATAATAATAATCCTTCATAAGCTTCAAGGAACAATTCTGAATACAAATAATTTACATAACGTTACATGGTATAAAGTAACCCAATCTAATACGAATAATTTTCAAATAAATCTATATGACACATAGATGAATGTCAAACAAGTAATACCACTCCGAGTCAGAGTAGACTGTCAACGAAGGGGTAGTCTACACTCCCCATAATTGAAATCTCACAAACGGATGCACTTTAATGTTATACCCAGGTCACCCCTTTTATTTGTGAGTTGGGGGGGGGCTTATTATTCAGCAAGGAATTAAGTAAGAGGATTTCTAAGCCCTGTCAACAGGGTGACTGAATGTTTTGACACATCATAATCTATTTCATATTATTTCTCCTCTCTCTCACACACACAGAGAAACACACATGCACACACACACACTGACACACACTCTTAGCTGGGAATAAAAGTTGCGTTGTCACACGATTATCCAGTCTTGCCGAGAGTTCATTTTAGGCGGAAGAACACATCTTTATTTACAGAAACGATTTTTTAAATTCTAATTCGAAAGCAACTTTTTGTTTCCCATTTTGTTTTTCAAATTTCGGTAAACTTAGCATATTAATTTACCTTAGGAATTATATGAATGCTTACGTACTTTAAACTTCATTATTACTGAGACTTCATAAGTACAATTGAAGGTAATCTCACAATTTTCATAACATACTGTTTTTTAAGCATAATCATATGAAAAACTAACTTATTTTGAATCAAATTTCTATTTATGAGAATATTCAATATTCTTCTCAGATAGAAAGATGGACTAATTTATGTCAAGGTTTGCTTAATAACGATGAGACTTGTATACCAATTCGTAGAGAAAAGTAATTCCTAAAAGGAGAAAACAACAGAGCTTATTGAATGGAGGATATAACGTAACACGAAGAAAACAGTGAAATGAGGCAGGGGAAAAAAGGAGGTATAAGCCTTCGAAGAACCGTTCAAGTCTCATTGGATGCTCTATCAGGTTTTGTGCAACAACTTATAAAGCTTAATAAATAATTAATATAAGGAAAAGGGACGGAAGTTGTCATGACACGAAATGATTTTGCAATACATTTTTTAAGTTAATGTAACAAGAAAAAAAAACTGTAATATCCATTCCCAATCGATAAAAACACAGTTATGTTCATCCCTTAAACAATGGGTATTAAGAATATTTATTTCCTCAGTTTAGATTAGATATACAACAAGGCCAGAAGTATGGGGTGCCCAGTGAGGCTCAAGCTCACAATTAATGATTTCCTAGACTATTTTTCAAACCAGTACATGACAGGAGGTGACCACAGTTACTTTTAATAGGAGGTAATTAATTTGAAAGCTAAGCTTAATCGTGGGACAAGGCCAAAATTATGGGGCACTCAGTGAGACTCGAACTCACTAATTAACATCTGCAGTGATATATAAGAAAAAGTAACATTTGACGCCAAAGTAAGTAAATAAATAGATAAAAACTTTTAAAATTTAATCTCACCAGTAAATGCAAATATAACAAAACATATTTTAATGACAGTTCCTTTGTGTCGGAAAAAATTCTCTATTGAAAACTTTGGCGGAAAATTTTTTTTCCTTAATTGATAATGTGATTTACCCTGTGCCAATTTTTATGCAATGATTTTTTAATAAATATTATCACACATTGAAGTTTTCATCATTTAAAAATCACTGAATAAATCTTTGGAACTTAAAATAAAATTTACCTGGTTTCGAGTTTGTTCTTTACGAATGATTTAATTTGGAAAGAAAAGAAAAATTACAAGCAACGTAAAAAATATTTTTATGTTTACTGTTTTGTTTTTGTTTAAATTTTAATACCATATTCTTTAAATTGGTTTTCAAAGAAAAGTTTAAGTGACTTGATATAATTCGCATTTATTTATCATTTTCAAAAATAAAAAATTATGTTGTTATTTTTGTTTTTTGTTGTTATTAAAATATTTTCCATCAATCTTTTCTCTTCAAAATATTGTATTCGTAAGAATTAAAAACTGTAAAATTAAGTAAAAATACTTACATTTACAAAGAATGAAAATTCCGAACAAATTTCTTTTCGAAAACTGAATTATTTCTTTGTTAGCAGCTGAAAAATGCTTGATATGATGATGATCTGAGTGATTTCGCAATTTAATTTTGTCTTGGGCGATTTCAAACTATCTAATAGGCTGTAATTATTCCTATGCGTTAAGTTGAAGTAAATTTCTTCTTCACTGATGGATGTGCTGTGATTTATTTGACCAGCAAACGTACAGGCAATTACTTTGTTGATCTCTCAGAAGGAAAACAAAACAAAAAACAAGATGTCTCCAAGTTTCGTCTGCTTCTTAGGAATTACTTTCTTAATGCTTTTAATGTTGTGGTTGAATTCTTGGAATGAATAGACAATTCTGACAAGTTTTTATCGAACTTGTAGATAATGAGATTGGTAATGAGTTAGCTTGATCGATAATCAGTGAGTGATATAGAAAGATTGTCAGAAATAATAATGATACATACCTACATAATGAAGGAATAAGATTAAAACCACCAATTTGTGTCGAACTTGTGATGTAGTTAGGTTTAGTTAACATTGATATATTTCCATGTGGAAAAAAAAGAATTTTCAGATATTTTAAACCATTAATGAATTATCATAATTTCAACTAATATTCTTTCGTAATTAAAATGTGTCTCCTGTATTAAAAAAAATTTAACAAATAAACAGTGATTTCATTTCTTTGCAGTTTTTTTCCGATTCAAGACACTTTTTTTTTTAAAAAGATTTGACTTTTGTTTAGAGGTTAATAAGTGTTTCAGTTCGACATGAGATTTTATTTTATTTTTTATTTTATTTTATTTTTTTTTACAAATTTCAGGAAATTATATAAGATTGAGAGTGACTGACTTAAATATTTGTGAAGCAAAAATTTCATCGAGAAGGACATTTTGTCAAGCTATTCGAAAATAAATTAAAAATGTTAAGGCAGATGGCTTACTTCTTCAGTATTTAAAAAAGTGGAAAAACATTTGAATTCTGAACAATGCTAGGTATATTGGTAAATTATATTATATCCAACCTAATATTTAATTTTATTTGTAAACGTTTTAGAAGAAAAGTGAACCCGTAGCTAAGTCAATTTTCAATTGCAAATATTCAATTATTTATATACATATATAAACCCAAACAAAAGCACAATTAAATTAACACTTACCTTAGGTTTTCATGTTCTCTTAAGTTTTATTCTTTTTTTTTTTTTTTTTTTTTTTTTTTTTGATGCGAAACGTTGGTTAATTGAAGCGACGTTCTTTAAAAGCGCTGTCTTTCCATTTTGAAAAGGTTTGTTGACTGCGTCTTTTAAAAATCGTCTGCGTATTGATTTATAAAATTAATATCTACACAGAGACAGCTTTTTATTCTCATCCAATAAAAAACGTCCTTTTAATTATTCATAAAATTTAAGACTTTTGAGAAGTTTAATTTTATTTATTTATTATTTATCATTTATTATTCATTATTATTTATTCATTTAAATTTTATAATTAGTTTTGTTTTATATTGCAAAATTATATTGAAGGAATATTTATTTCTAACAGGTTATAGATGTGTGTTGGTCTTATATTCATTTGTCCCTATTGCTTCTTCTGCTTTAATTTACCTTTTTCCACCACATTTTTGGCCTTATGCCATTTTGTAAAAGCTTTTACAATAATTTCCTAAAAGAAAAGATAAAGCTTGGAAAAAATATAGAATTCTGCCTATTATGGAAAAGTTTCATAATGCTTTAACTAAGCAAAAACAACCTGAAAACATGGAAGCAAATGAAAAATTGGAATATGAAAATAAAATTGAATAGTATTATTCAAATATGTAAATTCAAAAGTAAAATTCACGAAAAGGCACATAGAGTAAAAACATAAGACAGGTGAATTGACAAACACACCAACGGAAACAACAAGTGTATGAACAATACTTTTTCAATCTGTTCATTTTTTTTAAATAGTTTCATCCGTTACAGGAAACTTGTTATGAGAACAGTAAAAATTAGAAATGATATAATAGTAAAATCTAAGGGCATAAAACTATTATTATCCAAGTTGAAAACATCCGGAAATATTAACATATTTATCTTCAAACGAAGGTTTTATCAATGTAATATGTAAAATCTTTGAAAATATGAAATGATTCCATCAATCTAAAAAACAGCAATCATAATATCACTAAATAAAAAAGTTTAATTCATTTAGAAAGTATTTAACGACCAGTTTCTTTAACCTTATTCTCTAACAGATGGGTTTGGTTACCGGATTTTTAATTCGATATCTCTCAACTATAAATACATTTTATATTAAACGGATTCAGATATATAATCGCCGCTAACAATCCTTCTCATACAATATAGTCAATATTTATTTAAGAGTTAATTAGAATATAAGAATCATTAGGCTTTTGACAAAAATGTTAAACAATAAAAATAAACACAAACAATAAAAGTATTTGTAAATACATATATATATATGTTTATGTAAAAACCGAATAAGTACTTGTAAATAGTTATTGTAAAATAAAAGGTTCACAGAGGTGAATTGTTTTGTTTTGTTTTGTTTTGTTTTGTTTTTATGGGGTTTTTTTTGTTTATTTTTTTAATTTTTAAAATAATTGAGAATTTTTTGTCTTGTACTCACAAAGTCTTTAAGTGGATAATAATATATCTTAAATCATGCATGGTTATTTTCAATTTCAAATCCTATGACTTAATTTTTTTTCCCTCGACGTTTACATTTCAGAATTCGAAACGTAACTGACTTTGCAAAACTCAAAGAAAGTCAAGTCAAAGATACAAGGACCAGTGACAGAGGGGAATAAAATTATCATTTCTTTCAGACAATTGTCTAGTCTTTTTAGAAAAGCAAAGCACATTGTTTGATAGGCATCAAACGAGATCAAAGGGTTTTTCTTTGACCTTAAATGCTAATTGTCTAGCATTTTATTCCGATAAGGGGTGAGCGTTTATTGAAAGGAGCCAACCATGTGACTGATAATTTATTTTTTGCTTACAGCCCTTTAATTAATTCTAGGATTTGTCACACTTGCTATCAGCAGATATTTTATGCTCTTATAAACGAGTGCCCTTTCCTAGAGAACAAGTGACAGTAAGTTTCTTTATTAAATTTTAATTCTAATTGCTATTAACTATTGTTATTATTTCATGATTTTTACTATTATGGTTTGCTAGTCTATTTAAAAAACCAGTACAATACGAGAGTGCGGGAGGTGCTCACTGTTACTATCAATAGGAAATAGTTATTTAATAAGTTTAGCTTAGTTGTGACAAGGCCAAAAGTATGGGGCACACAATGAGAATGGAATTCACTAAATAACGTCTGTATAAATAAACCAGAAAATATAACTATTGACACCGGAGTAAGAAAATAAATAAAATTCTTTTAAAAATTTCATCTCACCAGCAAATACAAATATAAAAAAATACAAAAAAGATTAAATTTTTTTTCCTATTTTTCATTTGCTTCCATGTTTTCAGATTAATTGTTCTTATTTAAAGCATTATGACTTTTCCACACAAGGTAGAATTCTAAAAATTTTTTCCAAGCTTTATCTTTTCTTTTAGAACATTATCGTAATAGCTTTTACAAACATGGCATAAGGCCAAAAATGGAGAGAAAAAGAAAATTAAAGCTGAATAAGCAATAGGGACAAACGAATATAAGACCAACTTCCATGGCCTAGCATTGTTTGGAAAAAATACATGTTTTTCCCTCTCTTAACTTCTGAAGAAGTCATTCATTTTTCTAATCAACATTTTTACTTTATTTTCGAAAAGCTCGACAAAGTGTCATTCACGATGCAATTTATTGCTCCACAAACATTTGTTAAGTCACTCACTCCTTATATAATTTCCTGATATTTATTTAAAAATAATCAATTTATTTGTTTAGTTCATCTCTTGGAAGAACCCCCCCCACAAAAAAAAACAAAATGTCTGTGAGTTTAGTGGATTATAATCCTGTGGATTTATACTCAGATCCAGCAGGGATATTTTCCATTCAATGTTCTTTAGGTTTTTTTTACTTCTGGTTTTTCTCAACGGAGTTGTGGGTCATAAACAAAGATTTCTTCAAGAAAATTGTCTGGTCCTTTTAGAAAAACAAAGCATTTTGTCTGAGACGCATTACTCGAGATCAAAGTTTTTTTGTTTTTTTTAACCTATGGTGCTTATTGCCAAGCATTTTATTGAGGTAACAGTGGAGTGTTTATTTATGGGAGCCTACCATGTGAGTGATAATTTATCTGTTGCCGACAGTTGTTTAATTAGTTCGATGAGTTGTCTCACTAGCTATCAGATATTTCATGCTGTTACAAACTACTAGCCTTTCCCAGAGAACAAGTGACAGTAAGTAAAGTTAGCGGCCTTAATCGAAGGTGACCCGAAGGCTCACTTTTCGATAGCTACTACACTGAGGTGTAGAGGAGGGCGCAACACCATTCCCTGGATTGCTCCACTTTACCTTGATCCTTAACTTATAATGCAGAGTGTTAAGCAAGGTGGCATCAAGTCCTATTTTTTGAGTCTTTGGTATGACTCAACCTGGGATGAACACCGGTCTCCGAGACCATTAGCGAACACTCTACTCATCAGGCCAATGAAGTTTCCTTATTAAATTTTAATTCTTATTGCTATTAACTATTATTATTTTTATGTATATATATATATATATATATATATATATATATATATATATATTTCTAAACATTAAAAAATTGTGTCAGTAATAAGAAAAAAAAAGGAAATATTAATCCTCAATCGATAAAAATACTTTCATGTTTAACCCTTAGCCAAAGACAGGAAAATAGTTATTAAATAAGCTTAGATTATTGGTGGCACAGTCAGAAGTTTGAGGCTCTTACTGAGACTTGAAGTAACTATGAATGGTTTGCTAGTGTGGGGTTTGAAGGTTTTTAGGTCGTCAGTGGCTAAGGGCAAGGCTGTGTTGCCGTAAGATATCTGACTCCATATTTTGGTTACATTATTTTACCCCACGTTGACTGGCTGGCGCAATGCCTTGCCCAAAGAAGGTCCATAAGAAATATAAAAAAAGAGAAGATAAGAACAGATAGGAGACGAAAACATTTCTTTCATACTTTCCTTTATTTACTTGGTGAATGGACTAACCAACGCTACGTCCCAAAACATAGCGTGGTGTCCAAAATACCAGATAGTAAAATCGGTGTTGTCAGTTCGACGTCACTACCCGAAAAGAGAGGTCGGTTCACAGAAAACCTGAGTATTTATCTCTCTTCACCGGCTCCAAATTCGCCACTCCAAAATCTTTCTAATTTTGGCGCGACCGCTTCCTATTGGCTACTTTACATTTTATTATTTTTCTTTTTTCTGATTTTAAACCGGATGGATGCGTGGAGCCTTATGCGTGGCGACGCGTTTATACATTTTGTATCTGGCAGCCGACGAGTCAATATCCGGTTGGGAGTTTTTACTGTTAATTCCTAAATCCCCACACTAGTCTATTTTACAAACTAGTACACTATGGGAGTACGAGAAGTGCTTACAGTCAATATCAATAGGAATTAGTTATTTACTTAGCTTTTGCCCAGTCGGCTGCTTCTCTGCAAAGGGGTAAGACCCCCCTAACGAGTGTCCTGGATATGATACTAAACAATCTGATGGTGAGGTTCCAGCAATGCTGGAGCTTTAGGGAATGCGGAGAACCCCTTCATTGCCATCGCTCCCAGGTCCACTCTGTCCCGGAGTGGTAGCACCAGATAAGGGTCCTATCTATGGGTTAAATAGAACTAAACTGTGCTTCTTTCACTATACTGATTTTTGCGTTAAAACTGCGTATTTATGATAAACTGAATTGTTTAAAATAGAACTGCTTTGACTTTGGATCTACTGAACTGTAGTGCTGAACGGAATTGCTCAAAATAGAACTGTTTTGACGTCTAAACTGTGTACTTATGCTGAACTGAATTATCTGAAATAAAACTGTTTGACATTTAACATTGTGTATTGCCCAGTCGGCTCGAGCTGTAGAATACACTGACTGCACCTCTGCAGAGGGGTAAGACCCCACCTCTAACGAGTGTCCTGATATTATGACACTAAACAATCTGATGGTGAGGTTCCAGCAGTGTTGGAACTTTGGGGAATGCAGAGTACCCCTTCATTGCCATCGCTCCCAGGTCCACCCTGGTCCGGAGTGGTAGCACTTGATAGGGCCCTATCTATGGGTTAAATAGAACTAACAGCATACTTATGCTAAACTGAATTGTTTGAGTAAACTGAATAGCTTGAAATAGAAATGTTTTTGACAATTAAACCGTACTTACATTTAAACTGCATGTTTATGCTAAACTGAATTATTTCAAATAAAACTGGATTTACACTTAACTGAATTGTTACATATAACTGCTGGAATAGTTTGAAATAGAAATGTTTTTGACAATTAAACTGTGTACTTATGCTAAACTGAATTGTTTTAAATAGAACAGATTATTTACATAAAAATGGATTTGGCGTTAAATAACCTACAAAGGTTGATATGCGATAAAACCCAACAAACCAAACAAACCTAAGCTTAGCTTATTTGTGGCACAAGGCCAGAAATAAGGGGCAAACAATGAAACTGGAAGTCACTAATTAACGTGTGCATTAATATACCAGAAATATAACAATTAATACTAGAGAAAATAAAGAAAGAAAGAAAAACTTTAAAAATTTAATCTCACCAGCGAATACAAATATAACAATAAAAACAGGAAAAACAACAAAAAAGATTTTAATGAAATTTTTGGAGATATTTTTTGTGATTTACCTTTCGGTGATTTGGTTCTTTTTAGTTTTTCTGTTATTATTCATCTATCAAAATCAAATATACTTTGAAAAATTGTCTCATTGAAGTTTTCATCTTTTAAAATCTATGAATAAATCAATTTTGTTACTTTAAATAAAATCTCCCTGGTTTCAAATTTGTTCGTTACGGATAATTCAATTTGGAAAGAAAAGAAAAAATAACAACAACAAAAGTAATTTTCATGCTTAATGTTGGGTTTTTGTTTAAATTTAAATGCCATGCTTTTTAAACTGATTTTCAAAGAAAAGTTAAAGTCACTTGAATTAATTTATGTTTATTTATTATTTTCTAAAAAGATAAAAACTTCCATTGTGTTTTCTTTTTTGTTGTTTTTAAAATATTACTTTATTTCCCATTAATCCTTTCTTTACAAAGAATATTCTGGAGAAAAGAAAACTGTAAAATGAAGTCAAAATACTTACATTTTCTTATGATGAAAATTCCGAATATCTTTATTTTTGAAAAATAAATTATTTCATTGTAGACAGCTGAAAGATACTTGATGATGATCTGAGTGACTTAGCAATTTAACTTTTTCTGTGGCGGTTCAGAAATGTCTAATGGGCTGTAATTATTTCAATGCGTTAAATTGAAGTAAATTTCTTCTTCACTGATGGATGTGCACCCATTTATTAGACCAGCAAAAGTTCAGTTAATTGATTTGGTTATCTCTCAGAAGAAAAAAAAATGTCTGCGAGTGACGTCTGCATCTAATGAATTTCTTTCGTGTTGTTGAATTCTGGGAATGAAAGACAATTCTGACAAGTTTTTATCGAACCTGGATATATTGAGATAGGTAATGAGTTAGACCGATTGATGATCATTGACAGGTATAAATAGAAAGACTGTCAGAAACTATCTATTTTTATGGATCTTGTTAAATAGTTAGATATAGTAAACATTCAGATATTTCCGTGTGGAAAAAATAAAGAATTTTCAGATATTTTAAACCGTTAATGAATTGCCATGAATTCGACTAATACTCTAAATTAAAATGTGTCTACTGTATTTAAAAAACAGGATAAAGAATTTTTTTTACAAATAAATAATGATTTCATTTCATTACATTTTTTGCGATTCAAGAGACTTTTTAAGATTTTGTATTTGTTTAGAAGACATGTCGTGGGGGAGGGTCAAAGTTTAGTTGACGGACATGTATGCCGAAAAGGTAGGGGGATCTTAAAATAAAGTAACCAAGCGAATACCCGATAGAATTTTTGTAATTTATCACTAGTAGTTTTAGGTAGTTGTTAGTCTTAGACAATAAACATAATAATTATTCTAATTTGCAATTAATTATTATTTTGAACTCCATAACTGCATCTATTTGCATACCGCAGTTAAATGTGACTGGTCAGGGTCATCCATCTTTATTAAATTCTGAAATGACTTGATGTGTTGTCTTGAGTTAAAAGTTAATAGAAAAAAGAAAGAACTCAAAGTGGATTTTTGAAGAATACAGAAATACATTACGAATGTGTAATAACGTAAGGGATTTTCAAAGGGTAGTGTAGGAAAAAAACATGTTTTGTTTTATCCCTGGAATTGTTTTTATGAAAAAGAATTCGCAAATGCTTTGATTAGAGGACAAGTTGTCATAAGGGCTGAGTTTGGTTGATAACAAAGACAATTTTAAAAACAAAGCGTTGACAGCTAAAAGTTATTATTATGGTTTCAAAGCGATTTTTTAAGCTAAATTTAGAAGTGGAATTCGGCGTGAAATTTGGCCGAAGGTTGGTAGCTTTTTGAAGTCACCTTCAGGTCGACCCAAACCCAGTTACGAGTACGCATAAATTAACCGAAATAATAGTAATAAAGAAGATCGAGAACAAGAACAGAACGAGTACTATAGGATTAACACTCCTATATTTTTAAATGGCCGTTATGCTACTTGTTCCCGAAACAAAGATGGCTGACGTCTGTAAACTAATCAGTCTCGGGAACCTATTGGCCAGGAAAACCACGTGGTTAGTGCTCACAACTACGTCCGCAACATCAATTTGGTCCCGCGTTTTAGGAGTGTACTGCATGACAAAGATTTCTGTAAATACTCTCATCTTCCAACACTCATTCTCTTTCCATTGTGACTCTTCTTGCTTCCACTCTACAGGCCAGTTTTTTTTTATTGCTTGACTCACTTTGCAGCTTGATAGTAAAGACTCAAGACCAGCACAAGTGGATTTTACCTTCATCATTTCATTCCGTGTCGGCTTCTCCCGGCTAGACTGAAATTTCTGACCTGGTTGGAACTTCAGATAAGTTCCCCACTTCTTTTTCTTTTTTTACCTTTAGTTTTTCTTATTTTCCCATCACCCTTTTAGTTTTTTAGTTGTCCCATCATTTATGGCCGGCCGGTCTGACGGCTCATAAAGGCTTTATTTTCTCCCAATAAGGGTGATCCTCTCCTCGAGAAAAAGAAAATCAAATCACCCTCTTCCAAAAATGCCCCTCCCACTGAAAAAAAGAAAAATCACCATCTCCACACAAAATCCAAAGTGGAAAATTACTCTCCTCCGACAAAAATGCCCCCCTGACCATACTGTAAAATCACCATTGGTCAAAAATACTCCTGCTCCAAACCAAAATAGTAAATCCCCTAATTCTACTCCCATACCTCAAGACCAAAATGTTAAAACAACAGAAAATAGTTGGACAGCGCCACCGAAAATTCAGGTCAACGTCGATGACTTACTCCAGCGGGCAAAGGCTATCTCCAGCGATACGCAGGAGCATAGTCTTATGTTCAGTTTGGAGGAAGTAAGGCAAGACCAAAAGAAAATAACGGTGTCTGTCTTTGTTGTGGACAAACGGTCACGTAAGATCGTTAAGCCCACCAAAGACATGATATTGCGTCAACTATCCAGCCTGGGCGTAAAGGTACAAGCCATAATAGCTGGTACCTCTTACGCTTTCTGGGATATATTGATACCGACCGTTGAAGAAACCGTCGTCATAACCAGAAAAACATTAGAAAACAAGGAATACTTTTTCCGAACTGAATATATGGGGCGGCGGCGGACCACGGTATCAGTATATGAGGTCCCTAGCTTCCTCAGAGACGCAAATTTAGCTGCTTTTATACTACAATTTGGTGATATAATCTCAGCCACACATGACGGAATGCGCGGAGAATAGAGGTTCGACATTATGTTGGATGGTAAGACCTTCTACTCCGTTCCCAACTGGTTGGATGTGGAAGGGAGCAGTCTTCCGGTAATCGTCTCTGGACGTAAACCTACCTGCTGGCACTGCGGCGAGATTGGTCACCTCTCTGCAGTTTACCCGGGGAAGAAGGCCCCGAAAAAACCCGACCAGAATCCTGGTACCCTCCCACCTGTTTCAACAAACAACGAAAAGGAGGCTCCCGTAGTCTCGCCCACATCAGCGGAAATAAAAAAACCCCACTCCCCCTTTGTCATCTACGGTCAGCACCGAAGAGTCAGGGGCCGAGTGGCTAACTGTGGGAAAAGGTGGAAGGAAGATCCAACCAGCGGATCCTCACTCCCAAATGTCGTCCCAGGTGGGCACCAACAGTTCACCCCCCCTCACAAAGTCAATCCAAGTCCAACTCTACCAGTTCCCTTCCAGCATCCAAATCCTATGCCCAAACAACAATTTCCCCCTAATCTAAATACCCTCCCCTAAACAGCCCACTCCTCCCAAGACCAGATCCTTCAGTCTAGGCCGAGAGAAATTTGCAAAACTCCTGGATTTTAAAAAGCGACTGGACCTGGAGCGTAAATCCTCTTCACGACCAGAGCCCTCTCATTACATCCCTTCATCTCCAAAGTAGACTAGAATCACCAGACCACTTTCCACTCCACCTCAAAAATCCATGCTTCCTTCACTAATGACCATCTTGAAACCACCAAAAAGGGACCCCCCCTTCCGCTGCCGTTAGATTCGCCTCCCATCAAACCTCCACCAGCAACATCTTCACCATATCCAAGTGTAACGCCCAAGAAACGGTAGCGGAGTTCATCTATAGACAGCTCGGGGAATGAGGTCCCGAAACATCAACGTAAAAAGGATAAACCACGTCGTCATTCGGGATCGAACATTTGCCGGGTGGATGAGGGGGCCCTGGATCGTCTCTACAAGGTCCAGCCGCAACTGCTAAAACATTTGAGGGTCCTCCACAATTTCAAGGAGGTAAATGGGCAAAATGTGGAGGACCCAAAAAACTTTCCTAACGTATGGATCACCACCGTCATTCGCAAGGGCCGAGGGTCGGAAGGTGTGATGAAAATGTTGGGCGATGAAAACAAGGCCCTCGGCCCGATTTAATATTTCAAGAACGATCTTCATTCGTGTAGGGGTCTTGTTGGGAGGGTCCCTATTGTGTTGCACCCCTCCCTTTATAGGGCCGTAAAACTAACATATCCGCGGGACATCGGGGGTCTCGCTCATGATGGAGTCAACACGAATGAGATGGCCAGAGGTTCCATGAGCCAGACCGTCGGCGACCTGACCCCAGCCATATTCAGTCTGGGCACTCAACCCCTGTAAATATTCATGATGGATTTAAGGCTCGCTAGTTTGAATGGCCGCGGCCTGAGGTCAGATTCTAGAAGATTCCATTTACTTTTTATACCTCCAGCGCCGCGGCATTGATATATGTTGTTTACAGGAGACTTGCTTTGACTCCAACTTCCATGAAGGTATTCTGTCGAGAGACTAATTGTCCTTCTCAGCATATTTTGATGGTCGTTCCAGAGGTGTCATCTGTCTGATAAGTAGACGTCTAGACGCGACGTGTGCTCTTGTTCTTTCAGATCCGGCGGGCAGACTTTGTGTTCTGGACGTTACCATAAAGGATAAGGCGTTTCGGCTGATTGGGGTTTATGGGCCCAATGCTACTAGTGAGCTCCCTGCCCTTTTCCGGTGCATCGAGCCGTACGTGACACCACCAAAGTGGGTAATTTTAATGGGAGATTGGAACGCCGTCCTTGATCCTAATTTAGACAGTGGGGGTGCTATTAGTGCGGGTACTAATACCTTGGATGCCAGACATTTTCGCGACTTAGTCGAACGACTTGATCTCGTTGACAAATTTCGCGAAAGGCATCCAAATAAGATAGCATGGATTGGAACCAGTAGGGGCGCCTCAGCCCAGCTTTACAGCTATTTGGATCGAGTGTCAGTTAGGCGAGTCGACTTAGATAATCTAGGTGGTCCAAGTTTTGATCTCTATAAAAATTCCGACCACAAATTCTTATGTATGTCGATTAGGTTAGATAAGGCTAGAACTAGGATGTCTGGCTACTGGAACTTCAACTCTTCCCTTTTGGCTGAGGATGACTTCAGTAACCAACTAGAACTAATGATAAAGCGGGAACTGGCAGGGGCTATTATTGGAAATTGGTGGTGAGGTAACCTTAAGGATAGCATTAGATCCTTTGCTGCCGACTATAGTAGGAAACTCAAGTTAGATATGGTAGCGGAGCAAAGGTTGATTAAGGATAAACTAGATTGGGCGGTTTTGGTGGGAGATAGCGGGCAAGTTAACATAGCTAAGGCCGAGTTGGCCTCCTTGCAAGTTAAGGAGCACCAAGCTCTGGTAGTTAGGGCTAGGTTAAAAAGAATGTCCTGCGAGGCGACGAATATGGCCCAAGAATTACGGACCGAGGAACTCAGGCATGCGGCTGATCGACATATCGCCAGTGTCACATTGCCGGACAGGTAACGTCGAACTACTAACAAAGCCATTTGTAAGGAGTTCCGGCTGTATTTCTTGAAGCTTTTTACCAGGGAGCCCGGACTGAGCTCTGCTCAGTTCGACACCTATATTGCCGACTTCCCTCGCCTTTCAGCGGCTGGGTGTGAGGGGCGCATAAAGGAGGATGAGATCCGAGAAGCACTGAAGTCGGTCGGGTTGGATAAGTCTCCCGGAATCGATGGTCTGTCCTACGAAGTGTACTTGAGGTTGTCGCACATGTTTGTCCCCTTGCTGGCTACCATCTATAACAACTGGATGAGGCAGGGTTCCATACCCAGACGCTTCACCAGGGGTATAATGAAATTGCTACGTAAGAACAAAAATGGTGGGGATGGGATTAGTAACTTTCACCCTTTAACAATGTTAAACACTGACTTAAAGATTTTGGCGAAGATCCTAGCAAACCGTAGGCAGACTTTCCTGCCTAGTCTGATTTGCCCTGAGCAGACTTGCGCTGTGATGGGTAGGAATATAC
>CAUZXS010001697.1:5000-7500 GCA_963585895.1 Sepioteuthis lessoniana | reverse complement strand
CAGAATAATTAGTAAACAATTGGACATTAAACTAGGACTGTTCACACAAGAAGAACTCGACTCGGTTATCAGAAATATTAAAAATAGGAAAGTTGCAGAGCTGGACGAGGTTCCCCAGAAGTATGGAAGACCAGACAATTCGACGACATACTGCTCCGACCCTGCAACGCAGTATATAATCAAAATCCGATAGATAGATGGATGAAGGGATGCATCCTCCCCCTTCCCAAAAAAGGGTGACCTCGGATTAGCCAAAAACTACCGAGGCATAACACTTACATCCATAGCAGCCAAAATCGACAATGCCCAACTACGAAACCGCATAGAACCCAAAATCGACAACATCCTTAGGAAAAACCAAAATGGCTTCCGAAGAAATAGATCCACGACCTCACAAATATTAACCATCCGTAGAATCCTTGAAGGTGTGCAGGCAAAAAACCTACAAGCGACATTACTATTTGTCGACTTTACCAAGGCCTTCGATTCCATTCACAGAGGAAAGATGGAACAAATCCTACTAGCATACGGCATACCTAAAGAAAACGTAGAAACGGTTTCTCTATAGAAACACCAAAGTAAAAGTACGATCACCAGATGGAGACACAGACTACTTCGACATTGTAGCAGGAGTACTACAAGGAGACACGCTAGCCCCATACCTCTTTATCATTTGTCTAGACTACGTACTTAGAACATCGATCGATAAAATCAGAGAGAACGGCTTCGAGCTGACAAAGAAAAGAAGCAGAAGGTACCCCGCAAAAACAATTACCGACGCCGACTACACCGATGACATAGCGATACTAGCAAATACACCCAACCAAGCCGAAACACTGTTGCATAGTTTGGAACGAGTAGCCATAGGTATAGGCCTCTATGTCAATGCACACAAAACGGAATATATGTGCTATAATCAAACGGGTGACATCTCCGCTCTAGACGGATCCCCTCTTAAACTAGTAGACAAATTCACTTACTTACGAAGCAGCGTCGCATCAACGGAAAAGGACATTGACACAAGGTTATCGAAAGCATTGACAGCTATCAATAGGCTATCGATTATATGGAAATCAGACCTAATTGATAAAATGAAACACAGTTTCTTCCAGGCAGCGGTCGCATCGATACTGCTATATGAGTAACACTATGTAAGTGGCTCGCCAAGCAGACGATTCCTTTGTCTGTTTTGGCGCGAAACCAGACAAAGGGTTTTGGACTTGAATTCTCGCCGTGACTGGAAGTGGAAGGGGACGCGAGAAGAGAGTTGAAAAAGGAGCTCGAAGTTGGCAGTTGGCGACGGGACACGGAGAGGCCAGTCGGCAGGAGATAGAGTCCAGCGAAGAAGATCGAGTCAAGATGTCGGCATTCCAGTTGCTTTGTGGAATTTTTGCTAATAATCCATGCTAGCGTTAGTCCATATATGCTATAGGAAATGCAGTGTTACAGAACTCCCTTTCTGCACTTGAGTTAACCCCAAGCATATTGTTCGTGTTTGTTCGTTTGTTCTTTTTTTCTCCTGTTCCCTCGATTGTATTCTTGTAGTGGCAAGAAATGTGCGTTACCCCTATCGGGACCACTAGTTGATCACCGGCCGTGAAGGGAAATGGTTAGAAGAGTTGATGTAACGTGTGGGGGCCGAAGCGGTATCGTAACATATGGATGCACTACATGGACTCTAACAAAACGGCTGGAGAAGAAGCTAGACGGCAATTACACAAGAATGCTGCGAGCAATCTTCAACAAGTCCTGGCGGCAACACCCCACAAGACACCAACTGTACGGCCACCTGCCTCCTATCACGAAAACTATTCAAGTTAGACGAACCAGACATGCAGGACACTGCTGGAGAAGCAGGGACGAATTCATAAGTGATCTGCTCTTAAGGACACCCACACATGGCCGTGCAAAAGCAAGACGACCAGCCCGAACATACATTCAGCAACTATGTGAGGATACAGGATGTTGTCCAGAAGACCAGCCAGAGGCGATGAACAATAGGGAAAAGTGGCGAGAGAGGGTCAGGGATATCCGTACTACCAGCACGACATGATGATGATGATGATGATATATATATATATATGTATGTATATATATATATGTGTGTGTGTGTATATATATATATATATATATAAATGTAAATGTTTGTTACAAACCGATAATCTCCAATTTTATACCACTAATTGGTTTAAAATTTTCAGAGAGTATTTTATTCGAATTCAGGAGTGTTTTTATATACTTTTATCCAAAAATATAACAATAATTAAAAAGATATTTTTAATAAGTCGTTTTTCTCCGACAAAAGCCGAACGCGAAAACATAACTTCCGTTTCCAAGAATTTTACACGTGATTTATTTTTTCTGCTTAGTCATTTTTCTTTCTTTTTTTAGTTGACTTAAACAGAGACACTAAACTTTAAACCATATTTCATTGGTTCAGTTGTAAGTATTTTTTTTTATTCTAACGAATTGTTTACAAAATATTTTCTTTTCTTTTTTT
>CAUZXS010001696.1:57500-92807 GCA_963585895.1 Sepioteuthis lessoniana | reverse complement strand
CCTTTTGAGTTATCCCCCTTGATAGGATTTATCAGGGTAACGGGGATACTTGATGCTCATTGCCTCTGCAAGTAATGTGCAACAGGTTGTATTGGGTTTCATGCCACCACCAATAAGAAACGACCTTATAATCGGATGCCCAAAACTACTTTTTACAAGGCTCTGACAGCACTGCTATTTATTCATTGCTAGGTAGAAGGTTAAAAGTGGATCTATACTTTTCCTAGATTAGATTTTTTTTTTTATTAAAATAAAGCCTGGATCATATTTAATCTGATCACTAAAGTTACGGCTTGTTGATCGAAGTTACTTTCAAATTTGATATAATTAAAATGTCTTGAGAAATATATTTAAACCATTGAATCAACTAGTTCTCAGTTCCACTGAAGAGATGAGGACAATGTGACTGGTCCTGGGTAGCTAGTTCTGAGTCGTGTGTCAATTCATACTCAACCCCTGCAATAATACAATTATGAAGGCTAAGTTTCAAAATGTTAATTTTCAAGGATAGAGCTCTCTCCCAAAATAAATTAATCCAATTTTTTTTTTTTAATGCCCCAGGGTTATCTTGTAATATGTAGCAGTTAATATTACTCTATTTTATTTTGCCATCATTTTTATTGACAAAATTGTTCCGTGCCACTGAAATTCCTTGGGATTTTAAAAGAAAATGTTGAATAAATATTCGTGTACAAGTCGAGTATTGATTAAAGTTCACAAATTCAAGAATTTCGGAAGCCAAGTATTGCAGTTGATTCTCATTTTGTGTGAAGTTCAACCTAATAAAATTATTTCAAGTCAACGCCAGGTTTTTTTTTGTTTGTTTCTTTGTTTGCTTTTTTTCTTTTGCCTAAAAATTAGTATCCAAGATAAAGATCCATAGATTTCCCCTACAACAGAAAAGCTCATTTCAGCAATGCAAACAAACGAGCTTTGGCTCGTTTAAAATGTTTTCCACAATCAGTTTGTTTACAAACCATATATACTTAATATACGCATAAACAGGATTTGGCATTAAATAACCTATAAAGATTTATATGCCTTAAAGCCAACCAACTAAAATTTAAGTTGTCAGAATTCGACCTATACATGAGTGCATACGCTACTTTGATCACTGAGTAAAAGATACATTTAGTGTCTACCAGAGCCCCATGCTTTAAACCTAACAATTAGATTTTTAAAAAATAAGAAAGGTGGAAAGTCTCCGTTGCGAAATAGCTAAAGTGCTGGACTGTGACCTCGAGGAAAGGGATTTCAAACTCCAGTCGCGCTATTCTGTTCACTTTCTTTTGGGAAAGATTTGAACGCTCTCATCACTCCAGTTATGAATTAAATAGTATCACTACTGTCCCTTTGCAAGAATGGCTTTGGCATTAAATAAACCATAAAGGTCGGTATGCCATCAAATAAACAAACCAAACCAAACCAAACCAAACCTAAAAAACCACGAGATGAAAACTCTACCTTCAGATGATATATATTAGCTCTATCATTGATATTCAGCAATATTTGGTCCTCCATTAACTCACCAAGTGAGCTAGTAAGAACCATAAACCTCTTTAATATATATATATATATATATATATATATATATATATATATATATATATAATTCTGTCTGTGGATGACTATATATATATATATATATATATATATAACCTCCCTTTTTTGACCAAGATAATGTCTTCTACTCTACGAAAAAAAAAAACATTCATTTGATTTCTCAAAGCAGTTCCAAACTTCAAATATTCTTTAGTGCAATTGAAAGGTAAGGTCCACAGTCTAATGGCTACAACAGATACTTTTTCTTTTTTCGAATGGAGTTTAATTAAGACTATTGTCATATTTCTCTTGAAATTAAGTACCTTTGAACTGAGTAAATTACCTGCATCAAAATGAATAAGTACTTAACAAACTGTGGTAGCAGCGGTCCATAATGATATTGATGCTTCAATGTAGAAAGGATTGAAGGTTTAATTTGCTTGGAACAATATACAAATGGTGAAATGTGTTGGAATGTTACTACTTGTCATCACCCCAGATAAATTATGGTCTATTCTATTTTGATCGTGAGGAAAGAAAAAGAAGTAAAAGAACATTCTACTCTGAGGAAAAGAAAGTAGATATAAGAAAAGAAGGATGAAAGCAATAACGCAATACACCAGACGCTTATTGTCTGCTTGAATTGAAAAAATAAGAAAGAAAAGGAAAGAAGGCGGGTATAGTGATAAAGAAACGGAAGATATATATGAGAGAGAGGGAGATAGGGGGATAGAGGTATGAGTAAAAGAAAGAACGCTCATTTTGGAACTTTATTTTAAACAAAACATGACGTGATAATAATGTCGCAATATCTTACGATAATCAACAAATTATTCAATTTTTCTAAAAATTTTCGATAATTATTCATTAACAGATGAAAATGAACTGAATATTCAATCCTTACAGCTCTAATTACTCTTATTTATTTATTCGTTTGTTTGTTTGCGAGGAATGACGAATAAATGAATAATGATAATTTTCAAAATCATATACACTAAAATTATGATACCAAAGAATTTTATTTAAAGTAGGGATTGTTTTTAATATTTTCTTTGTAAATTTTAATCTAAACATAAAAATAAATATCAGTGGAATTTCCATCGGTAATAATCATTATTTTTAAGTAACACACACACACACACACACACACACACATATATATATATATATATATATATATATATATATATATATAGTTTCTTTTTATTGCAACGCACTCGTTATCTACGACTGTGAGGAACAGTACGTATTAGAGATAATAATAAATAATAATTCTTAGAAGACTAGAGACGCAGTTTATTGAATAGTGAAATGAATCAGAAAGCTTGTGTGATTCATATGCTACTTACTTGGAGAGGCGGTCAACTAAACAAGAAAGAAAGAAAGGGTTATTGAATCAATCAGTTTTTTAGTTTATTTTTCTGGGTTTTTATTATTATTATTATTATTATTATTATTATTATTATTATAATATCGTATACTACTTCTTCTAGGTGCATTTTTTATTACCTCAGTCTTAAAATAAGAAGAAAAAATAGCTAAAATTAGGTACATTTTGTGTGTTTATTATTATCATCATCAATATTACATAGCTCCGCCTGTTGCTTGTTTGTCAGCGATCTCTGCATTCGCTCCAGTGATGATTGAGGCGGCGGCAGAGGTTGTGGTGTTGATGGTGGAAAGACAGAGATTTTCGCGCAATAGAGGAAAGAAGTGGGAGGAGTTCACAGCAAATAGCTACGAGGGTTGATAAAGCAAAATCCGAGCCACCACCCTTTCAGTCTCAAGCTGGTGGATGTCGGTCAGACACGTGAGGCTAGGGTACACGTGAACACAAACAGAGTGCTTACTGGCACTGCCTTCCTTTCTGGAAATGTGGCTGGATCACATGGGTTTGACGATTGCCAAAGAAAGACGATGCTCGAACTTCAGAAGTGGTTGGAAAGAGAGAGAGAGAGAGTGGGTGGAGGAACAAAAAAAAAGAGAGAGAGGGAAACATGGTGATATTATAGTACGTATTCGTTTCGTCTGAAGTTTAATAGCTGTGTATGTGTGTCTGTTTACTTCTCGCAAGATGGCGTACTTTACGGGCATACAAGATGGAGCTAATGGGATTAATTCTGTGATTCACTTTTAATGAAAATAAACTTGGATTCCAGTTTTTTCTCCCCCCCCCTCTCTCTCTCTCTAATATATTCTTCCTTCTGTATCCACACGTTGCTGTATTCTTTTCTTACGCTGTTTAAAACAGTGCAGTTGACCTTCCGTTCGTTTTCAACACTTCTGGAATAACTATCTCAACTAACTAAACGAAAAAAAGCGTTCCTTTGATAACAGACTTGATTTCAGGTAACTGCTGCGTGTTGCTAGCTCAGGTGAATAAGGGAGAATGATTAAATACTGTGTGGCTTTTTTCAAATAAAATCTGTTTCATTGGAATATAAGGTCAAACCATTGATTACCGCCAGTCTGAACCAGTGCAAGCTTCTAGTGCTCCCCTCTCAATCTATGCTACCGTCCCTATCAATGATAGCCCCTCCTTAAACTTATTAAACGCTCCCTAAATTTATGTTATCTCCCTCCGAATCTATGATACGTGTTCGTGGTGTAATTGTTACTGTCGTATGAAATGGACACTGCGACACGAGTTCTAATCCTGAACGAGGCTGTTTGCATTTTCACATAGCGCTAATACCATTGGAAAAGGTATTAATCCAATTATTCTCTCTCTATGTGTGTAAACTGTAAGGCAGACTGGGCTCTTTAATCTCGGTATGGCAACCGGTCTAGGAGAAGGAAAACTCTGAATTCAAACCTGTTAAAATCCGCTTTTAACTGACCTTGTGTCGCATCCTGCTCGTGCGAGACTAGGTAGGTAAATATAAACATATCAATTTTCATAAAGTAATATTCCTAGAAAATATATGAAACTCGGCCTTCTCATGTTGGCAAGCTTGCCCCCGCCTGCCATTTTTGATTAGGAGGTTCGGAGGTAGTACACGCAGGCCCTGTCTTCAAGTCTCCTCAATGAAGTAATCTACTTAAAAAAAAAAGATGACCACTTAGTAACAACAAGTATTGTAAACCATCTTTGGTCTAAGCTGTTATTGTTTATTAATTTTAGCTTAGTCGGGAACACAGTCTACCTTTTCGGCAGGGGTTAAAATACGCTTCTACGAAGTGGGTTGGAAACCTTCTTTCCTCTCCCCACCTTTTGCCAAAAATGCTTGCGTATCCTGGATATAACAGTAAACTGCTTCCGGTGGTATGGCTTCAGTTCTAGAATTCTGGGGAGTGTGAAGTACCCTTGTATTACCATTGCTCCCTGGCCCACTCTGATCAGGAGCGATTGTCCCTGTTTGAGTCCCGTATATGGCTCAAATTGATCTATTTGAAAATTATTTGTACTGGATAGGATTGCTTGAAACCACATGACTGCGTGTAAACAAATGATTATTAATATTGTATAGAATTAGTTACTAAATAATTATGTGTGAATTATAAATATGAGATAGAAATACTTGAAACCCATATAACTGTCCAAACAAATTATTATTAGTAGTAGTAGTAGTATTGACAAATAGTGCGATTAAAAAATTATTGCAGTGGAACGTTGAAAATATAAACAGGTAGATTGATTCTTTATATATATATATATATATATATATATAGAGAGAGAGAGAGAGAGAGAGGTTTATGGCTCTTACTTGTTCACTTGGTGAGTTAATCAAGGACCAAATGTTACAGTATTGTTAAATAGTGCTCAGACTGCATGAAACCCAGGGTCACAGACAGTACCATGTAATCTATATGAGAAAGAGAGAGGGTGGGGAAATGAAGTTTTGGAACATTATTTTTAAACAAAAAAATGACGTGATATTTCATAATAAAATCTTCCAAAGTTTATTATTCAACTTTAATTAAATGTTAGGTAATTAACAAACTAAAATAAACTTGACTATAATTAATCATTTACAAATTTTCTTATTAAATAGCCCATAAAAGAATGATATGCCGTTAAATAAACTAGACAAACCCTGGCAGAGGGTTGCTTACAATTCCTTCTGTTACTGAGTGGTCACTCATATGAATACTGAACACTGAACTGGCTCATCACTGCTTAAGTTCGTTAATCTGACGGAAACTGATACTTATTATCTCACTGTTGCTTCGTCTGGAAACCCGCTCTCCGTAATTGGCCCTTTCATATCGAAGAAAGCCATCAACATAGCCTTTAACGTGGACCTCCTTTGTCGTGCTTTCTTCATCTTTGACGACGAAGGTATTTTCCAGTCCATTGACTGTCGCCTGTGTCTTAGTATCAGGCTGGAACATTCAAGTCTCATTGTTCATAATCACACTTTCTAAAACTTTCGATTGTTGAAAAATATCTACACAAATTTGCTTGTAATTTTCTTTCGGGATCAAAACAGTTCCGACATCTTTTGCAATGTTCAGATGTTCGTGCAGATATCATCTAACAGCTTCTTTGTCCGTTTGGATCCTCGCCATGTTGCAATGATTAACGAGTTAGTCTTCAAATCAGTTACTACTGGGTAGTAAGTTCGATCTCCCCACTAAGTATCCTTTAACCTTCACGTGATATGCAACCTCCGTCTACACTAACTTGAATTAGTATAGATATTTCGAAGGGCGGTCACCATGGTATAGTGGTTAATATACTGGACTGTGACATCGTAATTAGCTTGTTCGAACTCCAGTTGTGCTATTACGTTCACTTTCGGGCCAGTACCCTTGGGAAAGGTATGAACCTCCTCATTTCCCTCAGCTATGGCTTAGATAGTACCACTATTGTTTTACAAGGGTGGATTTGGCATTAAATAACCAACGAAGGTTGATATGCCATCAAACAAATAAATGAAACCATAAATATTTTCACGATTAATAACTAGTTAGACTACACTACTTTAATTTTTCTTTTCTTTAAAATTTCCTAAATTATTGGCAAGTGAACTTGTGGGACATTTCCAACTTTTAATAGCAGATACTACTGTGCAAACGCGCCGTTTTTGTATAGTTCTGCTTATTCGTAAAACTTACTGCTTTTTGTTCCCAAATATAAAAATGATTTCGTTTTGATAATTTTAGATATACACACTCACTTACGCTATATTCGTTCTGTCGGCTGGGTTTAGAATACTGTGACTGTATCCCGTGTGGAGAAGCAAGACTCCCCACCCACAAAGGGATATAATGCTGAACTGAATCTGATGCTATTACTCCCAGGTCCACTCTGAACCGGAGTGTTAGTGTCTGTTTAGGTCCCATCGATGGGTCAAATACATCCGTTTAAAAATTATTAGTATCTTATAGGACTGTGTGCAAATGAAAAAAAACTCTAAAGAAACAAGAAATACAAGAAATATAAATATGTATGTACAATGAACGCGATTCCTTAACATCTAGGCATAAAATAACCCCAGACGGATTGACATGCCGTTAAAATCAGTTAATCTACTAAAATTTGTCTACGGGGAGAATTTTTGTCACATATAGAAAATAGATGTTTTAAAACTACCCTTTTACGACTAGACCGTTCTTTTGTTGTTGTTGTTGTTGTTGTTGTTCCGGCATTCCAAGTTGTACCAGAAAATATTCTGATATTCTGGATTGGTTAAAGTTCATTTTTGGATTCACTGGAAGAAGAGTCCACACGTTCCCTCACTTTCTCTAATATACCACCATGTCAAACAACGATATCAAGAATACGTGGTAAAGGTTACTGCATATGCCCCTCCTTCATAGCCATATTTGGCACCAAACCTACGGCACACCTCTTATCCTCTGCAACCAAGGGCAACCTAAATAGACTATACGTATTCATAAATATGAAGATAAGTTCACACTCTCAAATAGATAGATAAAGAGATAGATATCAGTATTTTACTTGGAAACAAATAATTTTTGTTTGAAAAGTTAAATAGCTGTACCAACAATTGCATTAAAAAACAGTGATCAATACAAAAATATCGTCCAGTCAAAATAACAATATCATTAAAATACGCAATCTCACAACTTTTTTACTGTTTCTTGATCATCAGTTATGTGGATGATAGTGATATATATATATATATATATATATATATATATATATATATATATATATATATATATATATATATACACACAAATGCTTATAGAGTCAGAAATACACACACACACACACACACACACTAGCCCAGTTGACTGGGGCTGTACAATACACCAATTGCATCTCTGCAGAGAGGTACGACACCCCCAATGAGTATCCTGAATATGACACTAAACGATCTGATAGTGAGTCTCCAGTGCTGGAACTTTGGAGAATATAGAGAACTCCTTCATTTTCATTGCTCCCAGGTCCACTCTAACTCGGAGTGGTAGCACCTGATTGGGTCCTATCTTTTGTAAATGAACGAATAGTGTTGAATAAAATTAGTGTTAAATAGAAATACTTGTAACCCCTTCACTACTGCAAACAAATGATTAATATCGAATAGAATTATTAGTTATAATTGAAACTATTTAACTGTACTAGTGTGCAAGGAAATTAGTTCTTATTCGTTTTGTAGGTAATTTCATTCAATTCAACATAACTTATTCGTTCGCACACAATTAAATGGTTCCAGAAGTGCTATGTATTACTAACAAATCAATTAAACATAATCATCTCTTTACACACAGTTAAACAGTTCTATTTCTAACAATTCGATTTAGCGTAAGTCTTTTGTTTGCACACAGTTTAAATGTCAGTTCTATTTGACCCATGGATAGGACTCTATTGTTTAGAGTCATATCAGGATACTCTTACCCCTCTGCAGAAATGCAGTCAGTGTATTCTACACCCCCAGCTGACTAGTCAATTTGATATCAAGCGATATGCAGAACTTTACTGTGCGAGTTAAACAATTCCATACTTTTATCATCTCTTCTGTCGGATCCCGTTATCCAAGTTCCAAGATGGTGAAATCTGTGGGTAATAGTGACCCATGTATTCTATTGTTATTATTAGTATATTATACCCTTAAATTTTGGATTAAAGCGAACACCAGAATTTCATATCGTGACTTTGGACTAAGAGTTATTTTACTATATACATTAAACCCATTTAATGACAGAGGAGACATTGATCCCTTTCACAAACCAACAGTAAAAATCATATAAATTATACAACAATACTTCAGTAATTAATTAGCGAATTTTAAAGAATTGATTTGATCATTTCTACTACATCTCCGGATCTAATTAGCCATACTTTGAGGACATTTATATTGATTAATATTTTTAACTATTTTTAAAATACTATAATTAAAAACTTATGTCTCTATCTTCGTCTCCAATCATTGACTTTCCTCTCACAACTGACTTGAGCATCAAACTAAAAATTCCCATTTGAAAAAGAATGGACTGATGTGCGGCCACAGAAACATCTAGATAAACAAATGTCCAAGTCAAAGATCTAATTAAAATGATTGGGGCTAATTTAAAACAGGTTCCAATTGCGTCTTAGAAATTTCCTTCCACGTGTGGCCGTCAGCGTCAGGTGGTCACGGTACGCAGAGATAATAAAACGATCAACTTAAAAACACGAGGATACGAAAAAATAATCCTCATTTTACAAATGGATATGCTACGTTACTGGTCCATTTTTCATCACTTCTTTGGTGACATATCAACTCTTTAAAATGAAAGAAATAAATAAAAACTATTGTTAAAAGTTTTCTAAAAAAAAACTTTTCCTTTTGACGATCACTTGAGATGAAAGTTTGTTGAGAATAACTAAAAATTTAAAAAGTAAATTATTGCAAATACATATTCCTATTTGTCTTACCACTTTTGTTCATGTATATATATATATATATATGTGTGTGTGTGTGTGTAGAGGGGGGGGCTACTTCTTTCCCTGGATTGCTCCATTTTACCCTTGATACGTACCTTATAATACTGAGTGTTAAGCAAGAAGGTATCAAGCACCATTTTTTGTCTTTGGTATGACTCGACCTGGGATTGAACCTCGGTCTCCCAGGTCATCAGGGAATAATCTAACGCAAATTGATTGATTGATTTTTACGGCATGTCAGCCCGTCTGAGATTATTTCATGCCTAGAAATTAAGGAATTGCATACATTATATTTACATTTTTTGTGTTGTTTCTTACATAAAGTTATGTGATATCCAGTATTCCTATCTAATACAAATAGGGGTGTCCTCGTGGTGTAATGGTTAAAGCGCTGGAGTCTGGTATCGTAGTAAGCGAGTTCGAACTCTAGTCGCGCTATTATGATCACTTTCGGACAAATACCCTAGGGAAGGTATGAACCCACTTAAATAGCATCACTGCTGTTCTACTAGAAGGATGACTTTGGCATTAGATAACACACGAAGGTTGATATGCCATTAAACAACCAAACCAATACAAATAATTTTCAAGCAGATCTATTTGACCTAAAGATGGGACTCTAACAGGTACTACCATTTGGGATCAAAGTGGACCTGGGTGTAATAACACACTCATGGGACTCTAGCAGGTACTACCATTTGGGATCAAAGTGGACCTGGGTGTAATAACACTCTTCAGATCTGCAAAATTGGATCCTCACCATTAGATGCAGTTTAGTGTCCTACCCAGGACACTCCTTTTGTGGGGCATCTTACCGCTCTGCTATGGATACAGTTAGCATATCCTATGCACCGCAAACAGGTCATATCTCAATATACATGGGACCCGTGTGACTGCTAATAATTCTATCAATAATAATGTGTTCTTTTTTGTTTCAGATGTGAAAATAGTATACTATAACAAATATTAATTCCCGATCACAATGCCTTGGACAAGAAAGAAAAAATATTTTGCGACACAGCTTATTTGGAGACAAAATCATTCAAAACTGTCTCATAATAGATGCAACCTATTAATATGATACTAATTTATTACTGAAACAAGAAACTCAAAAAAGATTGCATGACCTGAAAGCTGATATAATAACAATTTAAAAACAAACATTGATTTGATGTATCTAGCTCAAAAGATGCATTTGTAAAGGACATCTTCCAAATGACTGCTATTGCACTTGTCTCTATAATAAATCATTATTATATTAATGGGTTGCATCTATTTTGAGAGACCCTAGATATATATATATATATATATATATATATATATATATATATATATATATATATATGAGAGAGAGAGACTCTTTGGAACACCAATGAGTTGCTGATCGGGTCAATAGCAGATAAGGGAAACTGCAGTTGACAATTCTGCAGATGGTTTAGTCCCTGCTATCTGTGTGTGAAGGTTGCTTTTAAAATCTTGATTAAGTTAGAATCGTTAAGACACGCGCCTGACCGAATTCTTGGCGTAATTAAATACACCCCACTTCAACGTACGTATATACACTGCTGACTCGTTTGAATTTATTCGGCTACGAATATTTCTATTACGTAATATCTTCAAGCGGCCGAGCCGTTTGCTGTTAATGTTAAACGCTACGCAAAAACTGATTACTTTTTTGTACATTTATAGTGCAGTTTCTACCAGTCACCCCTCCACATCCATCCATACATACAACCTTTACTGCAACGGCTGCTTGCTGTGGTGTTGCTTTTATCATTCATTAACAACACCATCTCCACCGTCCAACTTCCAAATGTTGAACCTATCTACGCAGTACATTCGTTCACTGTTTGCAGCCATGTCTCCGTCAACAATTTGCTATCAAAACAAAATTAACTACCTGCTTTTATATACTTAAATGCAAAGGTTGGGGAATACTTTTTTTTCTACCAGTATTACCTCTCAAAATGACTATATTCAGGAATGCCATTACCAAGAAGCTTTAGAAGGCATTTTTACTTTAAGCTCAAGAAATTTATTAGATTTAAGAATTTTATTAATATGAAATTGCAGAAGACAAAATTTTCAAAATAAATAAATAAAACAACTTTTATCTGGGGGTAAATTTTCCCCTATCTTCGATCTCTACAGTAAAGTCTCTACTTATATAAAGGTACTAGCAGACTGTTATAAATGTGTTCTATTCCTACTGGGTGCCCCATATTTATGGCTTTGTGCCAAACTAAAAACAATAAATGACTACATCAGAGTTTTTTTTGGGGGGGTGCCAATCAGTTTAAAATTGACATTAGATACTAGATGACCCGTAAGCTCATTGGATTGTTGTTGTAACAATCAGTCCATAATTATATTGGTGTTTCTATTTAGGCAAGAGTGAAGGGTTCTAGTTAGAATTTCCTAGTTACTTCGATAAATTGAGAATTTGCACAATTAAAAACTAATACTCAGCTTGAACGAAGACACACCTCCAAAAAAAATATCATTCAATTGTAAATTAGACTGGAAACTGATTTATTGTCTATTTTTTACCGTTTTAAGTGTATTGATGTAATAAAGGTCTCGCTATTAGCTACCGTTTTTGCTAGGTTACGATTACATATACATCATCATGAGAATTTTAATCATAGATGATTTGTAAAGTTATACTTGGCGCGAACGGGAGACCTTCATAGAATTATCGTTCAGTTGTGAATTGAACTGGAATGATAAACAAACTCATCTTGTAGACCAATTATTACTAAGTAGAAAATCCAATCCTTATTTGGTGATCCATATTCTGGGCCTAGTGCCAAATCTAACCTTTTGGGGGGGAAGGGGGATCTTGCATGGTTTAATTAGCACGGTAAACTATCCGACCATTATTAATGGTTCGATTTTCACTGAGTACCCCATACTTCAGACCTTGTACCAAACTAAGCTAAGTTTAGTAAAAGGAATCTTTCTTTTCAAACCTCTCTTTATACAGTATATAAAGAGGGTGACTTGCGTTTTTGTTTGTTTTTTCGTTTTTAAGCGATCCAAAATATACTGGATATAGAAAATGGCCACAGCCGAATCTATTGTATTGCATAACTATTTTATCTCAAGTCCTATTTGGTGTCAGTAGTTATTTTTGCAACTCTCGTTTCTTTTTTCTGGCAAACGAACGTTGACCGTGAAAGTTCGGCAGTCATCGTTTCAAAGTCAACTAAACAGTAGCAGCAGGAGCTGCAGAAAAGGAAGCTAAGAAGCAGGACGCAGAGACAACAGCAGTCATTCCACAAGTGACTGACAGTGACACTTTGTATGCATACCAGTTTTCTCTTATGCAGTCGTTGTAGTTTAATTTTTGGTGATTGTTGTTAGCCGCGGTACTTCAGGGTGGGTTAGGACCAAAGAGTTCAACCTGGGTGCTTATCTGATGAGAAAGTAGTTAAGAAGTTACTTTTCTTTCTTTCTTTCACAGAATCTGGTAAATGTCTCAATAACTTGATAGAAACAAAATGTTCTGGTAATTTTCTTATCAAGTAATCAGTACACTTATACTGAAGCTAAACTTATATAATAGAAATAAGTGGAAAGATGGATAAATCAGACACTTACATTTAAGCAGAAAAACTAAAACTAAAAATGTTTACTTTGAAGAAATTCTTTGAATAAAGAATGAAATATCAACACTACTATCCCCTTTGTAAGGGTCTAATTTATCCATTTTTCCACTTATTTTTATCATCTTATCAGATTCACCACAATCTACCATTTCATATATATATATATATATATATATATATATATATATATATATATATATATATATATATACGTTTACATAAATCCTTCCATTTTTAGACATGCTTAGCGCAACTGTTATCTTCTTAGGAAATGGAATCGGAGACACGAGTTCAAATCTTGGATGAAGCTATTTGCGTTTTCTTTCGCGCTAAACCCCTTGGGCAAGGCATAAATCCATCCGTCCTCTCACTATCTATGAGTAAATAATAATAGAGCAGACTGAGCTCTTTTGATTTAGTCAAACAAACAGTTTAGAAGACGAAAAAACTCTGAATTCAAACCAACTTTTATTTCGCTTAAAAATTAAACTTGTGTTATATCCTGTCCTTTGTAGAGTGATTATATATATATATATATATATATATATATATATATATATATATATATATATATATGTGTGTGTGTGTGTGTGTGTGTGTGTGTGGCTCTTTTGTTTAGTTATTTTAAGAATAGGGCTCAATATTTGAATTTTATCATTTTTTATAGAATAGTCCATGACAGCTGTTTCATATTCAATACAAATATTCTAATAAATTAGTTTCATGTTCTGTGCAATTATTTAATGTTCTTTTTTTATGTAGCTGGTCAATTGTAAATTGATTGGCAAAAACATACCCGGGATGTAATCAGTCATTAAAGTAAGCGAGTTCGAACTCCTGTCGCGCTACTGTGTTCACTCTCGGAAAAATACCTTTTAGGATGTTATGAACCCTCATATCCCTCCAGCTATAGGTTGCTGTTCTTCAAGGATGGATTTGGCATTAAATAACATACGAAGACTGATATGCCATTAAACAAAGAAACCAAACCAGTAAGAAGAGAACCCGCTAATAATGGTCAGCTAGTCTAACTTATTAACCACTACACTACGCAAGACGCCGCTTTTGAGGCATGCGTCATAGTGTCGCCATGTCTAATAATTGTACAAAATGGTTTAATTAACAACATTAAATAAACGAACTTTATGTTGATAAATAGACATCTAACGCTGGGCTTTATAAAACCAAATTAGTTGGACTCTATTTTTAAGATTAAAAAAATAATCATATACTGTTTAAGCAAAATAGAGTCGGGAAGAATTCAAGGAATTTACTATTCTTTTATTGACTTTTTTTTTTAGCTCATACTATAAAAAGGCACCTTTTATTGATGTTATTGTTTTAATTTTAAACGTTTGTCAACTTAAAGATATTTTCTACCACGCCTTAAAAAGAGATATGTTCGTTTTTAATATCGTTCAATGGTCTATAAATAAAACAGGTTGTCTATTTAAATTTCTAATGTCGAACTGTTTATATAACAACTCAAGGAAGAAATATTTAGAATGAGAAAATAATTAAATTGTTTGATTTACTGTCCGGAATTGTCGCCTGTAAATCAGTGGGTGTGCGAATGGAACGCAGCAGTTATTTTCAGTTAAAATGCGAAATACGCTGTCATCTTCCAGTACTTTAGTGGTTCTCACGCTTGTCTAAATATAAATTTTTACTCATTACTAATCACATAGAGCCGTGAGAAGAAATCTAAATATAGAACATTCTTTTCTAAATTTATAGACGAAGAAGAAGAAAACATGGTCGGCTTTCTTACAAAAGGAATAAAAGTAACTTCAAAACAACAAGAATACATTGATAACACGCTTATGAAGAAAAGAAATATCTACTGATCTTTTGTTTTTGAAATCTCATTAAAAAGCCTGGAAAACTATTTTCGAAACTAAAGAAATATGGATACTAGTTTAGAATTCGTGTCTGATCAGGAATCTACCAAATAAATTGTGACATCACACATCTTTGTGTAGAATGTTTAAATTTAAAGCGGACGATAACATAAAAATCAAAGTATTTTAAGTGTACAATTCTTCATGGGGAGCCTAAAAAAATACCAACTGGGCAAAAAGTATGGGGTACCTAGTAAAAAACGAATACACTAACAATGTCCTGCTAACTATTATTGCGCCAAGGTAGGCAGATATCAAATTAAAATATTTCTTAGACCTTACATTTTGTACATTTTAACTTTCTTATTTGTCGAATAAACCAAAGCAAACCCAATGTTTAAATAAGATTCAGAATTATTAGCAACCTTAGATTTTATTATAATGGGGATTATGCGTATGTCTATAGCCGAAAGTACGTCACAGCCAACGTCACAATTCCCTTAGTTATTTACACTGCATTCTCAAAAATTATTGGAAGCGCTGGTGGTGTAAGGGATATCGTCGTTGGAAATGGACACGGCAACCCGAGTTCAAATCCTGGACGAGGCATTTCAGATAGTGCTAATACCTTCGGGAAATGTATGAATCCACATATTCTCCTTCCAGCTGTGGGTAAAATAGTAGGGTAGACTGGGCTCTTTAGCCTTTGTAAAGCAACAGGTCTTGGAGATGGAAAACTCTGAATCCAAACCTGTTAAACTCTGCTAAAAAAAACTGACCTTGCGTCGCATCCTGCTCATACGGAGAGGTTGGGAGAGTACATACATTTTGTTTTGTTCCACCATTTAACAAGAAAAATCTTTATAAAAAATAAAGGGAGCAATATATTCCCTCACCTATTTCTCTTCATCAGACCCTTCACTCTATTTGTGGGTTTGTTCAAAAGACAACATTGACCTTCTTGTGGACTAGCAGGCCACGGTCTTTGATGGGGGTAACTTTAAAACAAGCAAATATATAAATAAGATCCGGAAAAACGTTTGAATGAAAGAGAAGAAACCAAAGTATATGAAGTGAAAGAAAAGAAAAAGAGGGATTAAGAAAAATAAGAATCAGGTCGCACACTTGAAAAAACGTGACTCACGTGTTTTTACCTGAGTTGTCTTATTTTGTACATGCGATAAAGTTGCCCTGTTGAAACTGAGTGCCGTAGATAAAAAAAAAATAAATAAAGGTTATAACTTACGTAACCTAAGTTTATCATTATTCCCTAACCTTAGAGTGCGCATACACTTTCTACCCTCAAATAATAATATTGGACGCTTTATATAAAGTAATCGATAGACTTCTGTTGTTTTATTACTTAGCTAACAAAAGCTGATAAAAAATAAATTAACTCCTGCTTTTAAGGGGAAATTCATATTGATTTTGGAGCTGATAATAAAAACATTTTTTCCAGGTTTGTAACGGTGAAAATCTAGTTTAAAACCTAATGGCATAAAATTTGCATTATACTTTATCAATCTTTATTTAAAAAAAATATTTTAACAAATTTCTGTGGTTTCAGTTTCTTTTGTTTAATGGCATATCAACCTTCGTGAGTTATTTAATGCCGGAGCCATCCTTGTCGAAGAACGGTATTGGTACTATATAATGCATAACGGTGGGGAATAAGTGGGTGCATACTTTTCCCACGGGTATTAGTCCGAAAGTGAACGTAATAACGCAACTGGAATTCGAACTCTCTTTCTACGATGTCGCAATCCAGAACGTTAGCCATTACGCCACGAGGGACTCCCTTTATCTTTTTATGTGTTTCTTTCTCTTTGTCGTTTACCCTTTCTTTCTTTCCCTCTTTTTCTATCAGCTTTTTTTATCTTTTCCTCCATTTTCTCCATTTTTTATCTTTATCTCTATTTATTACTTCTTTCGCTCCCTCTCTTTTTCTATATTTCTTTCCTTTTGCTTTCTTTCTCTTCTTTTTTTTTCTACCTCTTCTTTTTTTATCTTTTCTTTCTTTCTCTCTCTCTCTCTCTCTCTCTCTCTCTCTCTCTCTCTCTCTCTCTCAATTCTTCTTTATCCCTCTCTTGATTTTTACTGTGTGCCCTAGAATTCTGGTCTTTCGGCGAACTAAGCGAAGTTTAATAAATGACTACTAGATTTTTTTGTTATTTAAATGTGTGTGATTTCAAAACAAAAAAGAAAAAGATTAATATAGATATTTAAAAACAAAATTACTAAACAAATGAAAATAATTTTCTCCTTTGCTTCCCACTGCACATTTCATTTCTGACCGCAATTTAACTTCTGACTTGGGTAACAGACCTTAAGCACAGACTCCGTGAAGAAAAAATGTTTCTTAAGTACAAGAAAATTAATTAAAATTACTAACGCGGCATAAACTTTGTTTATTTTTTACAAAAAAAAATAAGTTCACTACTTTTAAAATGCCTTGCCGGAAGAAGGTTCGGTTTACCACATCCCATATATATATCACTCAGTCTAGATCAGTCTACATAGTTCTTAAATCACTGGTTCTCCAACTTTGGGACGTGGCTCCTAGGCCACATTCCTAGCGCTCTTTTTATCCACCTACACATAAGACATACTTTTTCTTGGTAATTTAGTCTACTGGAAATTTCGAACAACAAATCTAACTCCATGAATATATATATCTAGCATCTTCATCCTTGCAGACACGAAAAGATTATGATCATAGATACCAACAGCGTCTGCATTCTGTCAACGGGCGAACTGGGTTTCGAAATTATGTCATAGCTCACCAACTCTCTCCTCGTGATGACATCATCGTGATATTTGTTCCAACCAACTGTTCTCTCTCTCTCTCTCTCTCTCTCTCTCTCTCTCTGATGCTATAGCAATAACGGAATTGTAACTAATGATTGCTTTTCTTTTCTTATTTTTTTAATTCCATAAAATTTATCTGTACTCAAAAACATGCATACATAAAATTTCCAAGACTGTTTGCGTTTCCCTTTGCACTAATTCACTTGTGAAAGGCATGAATCTATCTGTTCCCATTCGACCTAGATATAGGTAAATAGTAGGGAATACTGGGTTTGGCCTAATAAGTAGAGTGTTCGCCAATGGTCTGGGAGACCGGGGTTCAATCCCAGGTCGAGTCATACCAAAGACTCAAAAAATAGTACTTGATACCACCTTGCTTAACACCCAGCACTATAAGGTAAGGATAAAGGTTAAAGTGGAGCAATCCAGGAAAAGGAGTTGTGCCCTCCCCTACACCTTGGTGTAGTAGTTATTGAAAAGGGAGCCTTTGGGTCACCCTCGACAAAGGTCACCAACTTTACTTACTAGTCTTTTATAGGCAACCAATCTTGGAGTTGGAAAACGCTGAATTCAGACCAGCATTATTCTGCTTTACCAAAGTTGACCTTGTGCCACATCCTGCCACTGGTGGAGTGGCTAGGTTAATAGATACATCAGATTTCCATGACCAGATATCATATTGATACTTTTAAAGTTGCCAATAGGCAACAACAGTCGATAAATATCCACACTAATTAACAAGTCAAAAAGATTTTCTCTTATTTAAATTTAAAAAATTATTTTCATATATTTTTGATTCTAAAAGAGAAATTTCTTTTATGAGAAAGTTTTAATTGCAAAAAGTTCTTCTTTTAGAAATCAAATAAGAATAATTGTAAAACATTGAATTTTTGAATGGAACCTCATGAGCATCATGTAATTGTCTTTTTTTTGGGGGGGGGGTCTCTTTTTTAAAAATGTTTTTTAATACTCAGTCACTCTAACCATTGTAATCAAAGGATTACTAGTGGGTAGAGTGTTTTCCAATGGTCCGGGAGACCTGGGATCAATCCCAGATTGCGTCATACCAAAGACTTTAAAAATGGTACTTGATACCTCCTTGCTTAACACTCAGCAATATAAGATACATATCAAGGGTAAAGTGTAGCAATCCAAGGAAAGGAGTAGCACCCTCCCCTACACATCGGTGCAGAAGCTATTGAAAAGGGAGCCTTCTGGTCACCCTCAACTCCGGTCGCCAACTTTACTTTTACTAAATGACTTATGAAGCATAAAGATATATCAAAAGAGAAAACTAATCAACAATTCAAATTAAGGGTTAGACACTTGTTAACTCTCTGTGTGAAAGTTCAATGTTGTAGCCTGGCAGAAAACATTCATGAGGACATTTGATCTATGAAATAGGCATTCTAGAGAAAGAAGCAATTAGAATGGAACGTGTGGGGAAGATTCAAAAAGAACAGATGCTACTCACAAGAGATACCATAACAGATTTCTATGGATGGGGGTGGAGGGATAATGTCATATCTGCTGTTGATAACTTTTTTAACCAATGGGATCCAAGCACTGCAAGAAGTGTGTGGACCGCAAGGGGGATTATGGTGAAAAATAAACCTCTTGTGGCCACTTTCCTTGAGAGTATCTTGTCAGCCAATGAACTTTTCTGCTGCCCCTCATAAATATTTTGCCAATCGATCAATCTTTCTTGTGTGTACAGATGTGCACATTAATTGAGTACACAGATATATACACTTATTGAGTATGCAGATGTTTACACTTATCAACAAGTATCTGTGTCCTCTTAAAATCCACAGACCTGTGCACTTGGTAGGTACACAAACATACCACTTATCAAAAAGAAGGAGGTGTGCTTAGAAATACCCAAAATACTTATTTCAGTCAATAATCTTTCATATCTTTTCTTGTTTTGTACTGTTTCATTTGTATGTCAAGGACACAAACAAAAAAAAAATGCCTCATTTTTTCCAGTACCTATTTCTTTTTATCAAACATTTTTTCTGAACTCCAAACTATTCCAGTCACATTACCTAATGTTGCCTTTTTATGTCCATCAAAGAAAATTTACTCTTTGTCAAGTATGTAATCAGCTTGAAAAAATTCCAATCCTTCTTCTCAGTTCTTATATTACAGGTACAGTTTATTTAAAACTAGGTATGAGCTTGAAATTGGTAATGAATAAAAGAAGAAAATGTTTCTCTTAGGAGAGGCTTTGAAATTCATTTATCCACAAGTAGTGATTTTTGTTCACTGAAAGTATTTGGATTTTAAAAGCCATCAATTTTCCTTTGAAGTCTACCTATTAGTAGCCAGTACCAATAAACATCAAACAGGCTGGATCTAATTATTGTCAGCATTGTAATTTTATCATTATAACCTACCATACAATTAAGTCTTTTATTTATTTTTTTTTTTAGGGGTTAATAATCTAGTTGCTTGAAAATACTGTAGGGTACCTCTCATGGTATAATTAGCATTGAACTAGACTTGTAAGCCATATTTAGCGAGTTTGATTCTCAGTGGGTGCCCCATACTAATGACCTTATGCCAAACTAAACTAAGCTTTATAAATGATAACACAGATGCATGGTGTGAGGGTTAGCAGGCTAAATTAGTAGACAATTGTTTATGAGTTCAATTCTTACTGGGTGCCCTATATTACTGGCTCAGCATTAAACTAAGCTTAATTTACTAAATAATTATCTGGGGTACTTAGCAGAGCCTGTTGGTTGCCAAACTATGATAGCAGACTATTTTGCTAATGAATTTGATTCTCATTGGGTGCCAATACTTCTGGCTTTATGCCAAAAAAAACTAAACTTTGTAAAGGACTACATGGACATCTTACATAGTGATTAGCAGGCTATTGTTTGTGAATTTGATCCTCACTAAGTGTTCAACACTTCTGGCATTGTTCCAAACTAGACTCAGTTTAGTAAATGACAATCATGGTGTAACGATTAGCAAAGTAGACTAATGAACCTATACTTGCAAGTTTGATTCTCACTGGGTGCCCCCATACTAATGGGCTTGTGCCAAACTAAACTACACTTTGTAAATGATGGCTAGAAATTACTGCAGAAATTTTTGGTGCATTTGAGCAATTTGTTTAAATCCAGATATTTTTATTATCCGTTTTAAAACAAATCTACTAACAATCAACTTATCCAGTCAGCTGGGGCTGTAGAATATGCTGACAGCATCTCCACAGAGGAATCAGAACCCCTTCAATAAGTGTCCTGGATATAGAACTAAACCATTTGATTTCATTACCATTACTCGCAGGTTGACTCTGACTCAGTGGTAGCACCTGTTTGGGTCCCATTTATAGGTTAAATAGAACTACTTAATCATTTACTATAATTGAAACCATTTAATTGCATGCAAGCAAAAGGCTAATGTTAAATTGAATTATTAGTATTATTTAGTAATATTTGAAACCCTTTAACTGCACACAAATGAATGAATAGTGTTGAATAGAACTATTAGTATTAGACAGCAATACTTGAAACCATTTAACTGTGCGCAAATAGAATTATTTGTGTTAAGTAGCAATACTAGAAACCATTTAATTGTGTGCAAACAAATGAGCTCTTGTCTCATTTAAAAATGATGTTACCTACAAATTATTTGCTTACAAATGTATGTATAAACAAGATTTGGCATTAAATAACCCAGAAGGGTTGATATGTCATAAAACCCAGCCAAACCCATTCAAATTAACAATAGCCCTGAGGCTTTTGGTCACTTTTCATTCAACCAAGAGTTGTAGGAAAGCAGGCACTGATGCTGCAAATCTGTATACAAATATATATACGCAATATACCTTCAAATGAAATATGGTAATAAAAGAATTCACAGTTGACAAAAAAAAATGACTGCAGATTGAAATGATAAAAAAACTAATAAAAGATTTCTATGAAGGAAATAAAAAGAAACATAAGATAAGATTTGTGTTAACTTTGGATTTAAAGAGGTCAAGAAAACAATAGTGAAGGGTGCCAACATAATCAACAACTGATGGTTTTCCATCTGGGCTTTATTTTAAAAAACAAGTCACCAGCCTTTTAAAAGTTTTAAACCAGTTTTCTGTAGTACAGTCACATATTTTCTTTTCACTTTCTGAATTTTGTGATCAGGTTCACCAGCTTTTAGTCCCAGTTTAAAATAATGCATTTAAATTGCAGGGAATCTCAAAAGTTTTAACTACTTCTATCACAATTGAAACATAAGGTTCAACTGAATAGTATATATATATATATATATATATATATATATATATATATATATATATATATATATATATATATAATCATTATCAATACTATTTAGGTTCTAAGCCTCACCCAGAAAGAAGAGCATTAGCTGAACATTTTTGTTAAAAAACTCGAAAAATCTGTATTAGTTTTTCTAGTTTTATAAGAAGTGGTAGTGTGCTTTTTCAGGGTGAGGCTAAGAACTTTTTGAACGACCTTCATATATATATATATATTATCGTTAAAAACAAGAAAATTAATTGATATACTCCATTATAAATTTATTTCACCACCCTACTAACTGGCTCTTCAAATGAATATGAACAGAAATTCATTTCTTTTTAACCATTAACTTCAAAGAATACATTTCAACCTACGTAAGGTTCAATGGGTTATAATTTAAATATATATATATATATATATATATATATATATATATATATATATATATTAAAACAAAAAAAACATTTATAATTTATATCCATATTTATATACATCTCGCCTTAGAAAATCTTCCAATATATAATAGGTAATTACATTGTTTCTTTACTTCCATTTGTCTATTGTTATTAATCTTTTTTATTATTAATAAAAATATTTTCAAAGTTTTTATTAGAATTTCATTTGAAATTTTGAATTTTTCTATTTTTAATATATATATTTTTTAAGAATCTAGTATTAGCTTAATTGTATTTGTAATTTAATTTAAATCTAATCAAATGTTTAATTGTTTAAAGTTTACCGATATTTACATGTCTATGTATAGAGTCATAGGTATTCTTTAGGTGTGTACAAGAAATAAGCTATGGAATAAAGTCCTGTAAGAAATGAGAATACATTTGATGCAGCCATATTTATTTCTAATAAATTTCTTGATATATTGTCATGAAAAAAATGTATCTATTTCAATTTGTTTACATTCAGTTTGATTAGAATTAATCTTTTTAATGAATTAAAAGGATTGAGATAGTTTAATTTGTTCCTTGTGATTTTAATTCTTTTGTATTACATTTAATAGACAGCACTTCATTCAGTTGTGTCTTTTATACAATATAATTACATTTTTTCTATTTCTGTCACTCAATTAATAGAACTTCAGTCTTTTAAAATGTTATTTTATTGCATTTCTTGCATTCTCATAGTTGAAAATAATTACTGCGTATTTTTTTAAATAATGTAACTGAAAATCTTATTTGACATGTATATATAATTATGAAATACAAACTGATCTGTTGAAATTTCAGTTTGATTAATTCATACATTGAGATACAATTTATATAATTTTATATTATACAATATCATACACACTAGTACAAAATATGGACTTTTTAATATTATTATATAAAGGTTTGTCAGATCTAAAGTTGAAAGTAACAAATGATTTGAAGTAGCAAATTTTTATGTCCTTTTCAGAGTAAAAACTTTAATACAGAGAATACACTATAAAATTTCATCAATACTAAAACTACAAAATGCAACAATGTGATAAATATTGGTAACTTATTCTCAGGTCTTCCTGTATCTTCCAAAGATAATTACATTACACATGCTGAATTATGGGAACTTTTACAGTTTGATAATTATATTCAAATAATACATATATGTATGTGTATATGCCTGTGTGTGTATATTTATGTGTGTATGCATGTGTCTGTGTATATATATGTGTATGTGAGAGTGTGTATATATATATATATATATATATATATATATATATATATATGTGTGTGTGTGTGTGAGGGAGTATATGTGTGTGTGTGTGTGTGTGAGGGAGTATATGTGTGTGTGTGTGTGTGTGAGGGAGTATATGTGTGTGTGTGTGTGTGTGTGTGTGTGAGGGAGTATATGTGTGTGTGTGTGTGTGTGTGTGTGTGTGTGTGTGTGTGTGTGTGTGTGAGTATATGTGTGTGTGTGTGTGAGGGAGTATGTGTGTGTGTGTGTGTGTGTGAGGGAGTATATGTGTGTGTGTGTGTGTGTGTGTGAGGGAGTATATGTGTGTGTGTGTGTGTGTGTGAGGGAGTATATGTGTGTGTGTGTGTGTGTGTGTGAGGGAGTATGTATATATATGTGTGTGTGTAAGGGTGTATGTATATATTTGAGTGTGTAAGAGTATATATATATATATATATATATATATATATATATATGTGTGTGTGTGTGTATGTGTGTTTGTGTGAGTATATATATTATATATATATATATATATATAATGTGTGTGTATGCTTGTATATGTTTGTGTGGATGTATATGTGTGCATATGCATATATATATATATATATATATATATAAGTCTGTGTATGTATATATATATATGTGTGTATGTATGTATGTATATATATATATATATATATAGTGTTTGCCAATGATCCAAGAGACAAGATTCAATCCTAGGTCAAGTTATACAAAAGACTCAAAAGATGGTACTTGATGCCTCCTGAATAAATACTCAGCATTATAAGGTATGGATCAAGTGTAAGTGGAACAATCCAGGTAAAAGACTAGCACCTTCCTCTACATCTCAGTGTAGTAGCTATTGAAAAAGAAGCCCTCGACTACTGTCAGCCAACTTATATATACATATATTTATCAAGAATGTATTTTGATATATATATTAGTAAAGGGTGCCAAATATCATTGATAGAGCATGTGTGGAACTAAGATTAGAATAGCCTAAACACAAAGTCAGTGGTGATTGGTGACTGTTAGTTTCACTCATATGTGATCATCAGACCAAGAGTTCTTCACCTGAGTCATAGCCAATATTTAGATGTGTTCATGAAATGAATTTTTTCCTTAAAAGTGAAAAATAGGTATTTTCCATTCACTTTAGACATAAGTAATTTGGGAATAATACTTTCTGCTCATGAATAAGAAAAAGTAAGAAAAAATTGTTATGTAGTGTTATCAGCTAAATAGCATAGAAACCTCCTATCAGTTTCATTTATGTAACATCTACCATAGATATTAATTCGTCCAAACTTTACATACTTCTTTGTTATCTTGATCTTTTGCCAGTTATCCTCTCCATTAAGAGAGCAACTGCTATGCTTTGAAGGAAAAGACCTGCCAAATCTGATTGAGTGCTGAGAATAAATTACATTTGAAGCACCATTTTGTCTCTTGGGACATTCTTGTAGGGTGGAGGTAGAACTCCTTATAAAAACCAGAGTCAAGTATTGGATCTGTTCTGCCAGCAACTTAATAACACTAACTATTCTTTCTTTTTCTTTTTTTTCTTGTTTTATTCTTTTTTTAAGCACAGCTACTGTTGTATTGATAAACTGGATTTTTCATTCAGTTTGAAGGTTTTCCATCAAGTTCCATTGGTAATTTCTCTGGCTGTCTCTTACCAGCCTTTACTTACTGCACACATTATTCAAATCTTCACTTTTCTGTTCATGATAAAGGTTCAAAAAGTTTCTTTGAAGACAGATATTTTATATTCTACAAAGTAACATAATAGTGCCATATTGGGGAAAAATGTCTTTATAACAAAAACAGAATAATAAAAAATTACTGTCATGATTCAAATTGAAATTTCCAAATTCATGATAAATCAACTTATTTCAGAATACAACATCACATATATATAAATTAGATGACCATGAACATGGGTTATGATCCTATTGATACTTCTTTTTAGGGGAAAGCGAAAAGATTGTAATTAACATTTTATTATTATATCCATTATAAAAAGAATTTGAATGAATAAAAATGATTTTCACCATGAATGCTGAACCCACAAAATTATCAAATTGGACAGGAAATTGCTTTATTTTCTAAGCTACTGTATTTAAAGTGTATTGTTCTTATAAAAATATCACGATAATGTGATATATATATAGAGAGAGAGAGAAAGAAAAAATGAGGCATTTGTGATGTAATGCTTACCAGTGTAGGAAGTGGATATGGCAACTCAAGTTCAATCCCAGGATGTCGCTGTTGGCATCCTGCTCGTGCAGAGGGATTGGGTAAACAAACACACACACATACACACACACACACACACACACACATATATATATATATATATATGTATATATATGTATATATATATGTATGTATGTATAGTAGTCAGTAATCTATCCAGTTAATCCGGAGTTGGGAACAATTTCAAGCAGGATAATATATATATATATATATATATAAACATAATATGTGTAATTTTGTATGGATGGAAAAATAAAAAATATGTCCCTAAATATATATAAGAACATAGATCCTCAGTATTAAGTATAAAAGGGTTTATTTTTTTGTTATCTATTTCTGACTATGAATAAATAGGACGCAGCTTATATAACAAGGGAAACTGTAGCCCTTGAAATCAACCATTTCCTGTTTCCAGGTCAGCTAAAAGTAAATTAGAGTTATCTTCCTTGGATCTCACCTCATAACCCCATTTTTGGAATTGATTTTTTTTTTCTTTGTCATATCCGTAACAGCCCCTGACTATTAGAAATGTACTTTTACGTTCACTTTAAACTCCCTCAAAAAATAAAATGTGTCGGTTCGATAAAAGATACTAATGTTTTTGCTATCATCAACACGATATCATCTAAATGTTTTTATTGTGTGTGCGTGAAATTAAAAAAAAAAGGGTTTATTTTGGAATATCAAATTAAACCAATTGACTTTCTTTTTTTAACGTTCTGGCAAGACAAAACACAAAGCAGGAGATTCTAACTTCTGAGCAGTATCTTCTTGTTGTATCAATAAAAACCATGGATCATGCCTCATCCTAATGCCTTTGCAGCACTGGACGCAATGGACTTGACAATTCTTGTCGCTGTTCACAATATACACCAACCTTGTGATATACTGCCCTCGAAAGGAGCCAAGTAAATACTAACTAATGAATAGTAGCCGAAATTATTCATTGACTATATTATTTTTTAATCCAAAAATTGCTCCTAGTCCTTCCCATTATTAGGTCAACGTCGATCATTTCTCCGAAGGATTAGGTCTTCAAAATTCAACCTAAACCCGAGTAAAAACGGCATTTTATCTTCAATTTTTGATTAAAATAACCTTCCCTTTCTTTAACAAGTAAATTGAAATACAGTATCGCACACAAATAAGTATAGTTTAACAATTTTTAATAAAAGATTTTATTTCTAGTGGAACATTATACAATCAAAACGGATATTATTTGGTATTATGCATTACCAAACTCTTCAGTATTGGAAATCTGTCGCTAAAATAACGAATATATGTAGCAGTCCAAAAATAAGTACACTCCTTATATATATTGATATAATTTTAGTTTTGATTAGAGGTGTTGTGGTTTTAATATTCAGTTTCGAATTTCAAAGCTGTAGAATTTGGTAATAAACAATGCCTAATTATATTCGTTTTGATTGCATAATGTTCCATTAGAAATAGCAAAATCCTTCAATCTTTAGAGGTTAACTTTATATAAATAAATAGATAATCGAGGATGCATTTATTTATAGGCAATACTGTTGTTCCTAGTTGATGTAAAACAGCTTGATAACTATTTGTTTAGATAATACATTACATTGACTGCAATACATATGCCAACACATTCCTTTTGGGATCATCTCTTTTTAAAAGTACTGTGTGTGTCTCATGTTTGATAAATCATTTCTAAAACGAAATAATTCATTTTAATAACATTTTTAGTGTTACTGTTTACTGCTTATTCATTGGATTGGGGCGGCTTGAATGGTATAATGGTTAACAAACTAAACTGGCAGACCATTACTTGTTAGTTCGCGTCTCACTGGGTGATTCATGCAAACAAATAACCTGGCACAGTTGTTTATACAAACACAAAAGGTTATATTTGTTTATCAAAAAGTAAGTTGCGAACACCGATGATAAAACTTGAAAAATCCTTCCTCAATATTTTTTTCTATTCATTTATTTGTTAAACTTTTTATATATTTATTCATTTTTCTTCTTTTTTTTTTAATATCCTTTTAATATTGGGTTCTTCTATTTGTTCCATACGTTCTCGGTATTCAAGAAAAGGAAGGAGAAAAGTACAAAAAAAAAAAAAGAAAGAAAATTAAACATGTAATACAAAACTCCCAGAATGATAGTTACGTACTACTTTTCAAATAGTTTTCATTTATTTTTTTTTAATCTTTTTATTTATTTATTTATTTATTTTTTATTTATTTATTTATTTTTCCCCACCTCATCTTGCTTTTAATCGAACCAATGTTTTTCCTTTCATGAAATAAATAACCGCAAGAAATAAAGAAGTGGAGACGAACTAAACCATGAAAGAAACGAAGGCAGGCTGCAGGAAAGACTGAAAACTGTGGAACACATTTTCAGAAATGACACACAGACACAGATATACTGTATACAGAGAAAAATAGAAAGTGGGAGATAGAAAGAGAATAAGACGGGAAGAGAGAGTGAGAGAAAAAGAAATACAATTACTATTTGTACTACTACACTCGCACTAAACAACAAGCACATGAAGGCAAAAAAGAGAGAAAGAGAGACAGAGAGTTGCATTACTGAACAAGCTATGCAAGGCTAAGAAGTTGTACGGTCACGTTCCTGTACACGTGTCACAGTGCTCGAGCACTGGTTGCTTGCTGTCAGTGTGTGTGTCTATGAACAACGCTCGACGTAGACATGGGCCGTCGGATCACGTTGTTATAGTCTCTCTACGAAACTAGTCGTTGAAATGAATGCAGGAGGCTAACGAGAATCACGTTTCAAATAATAAAATAAGCGTCTTGTCATATTATTTATTTACTTAATGTATTGTTGTTGTTATTATTATTATTATTATTATTATTATTATTGGCATAGTTCCCCTTAAAAAAAACGCCGGGATTACCTGTACAGATAGGTGTTCCTTCATTAGTTCAAAGTTTCGCTCCCTAATACATCTGTCTCGGATCAGAGTCTAGTATCTGTACACGTGGATAAAAAACGGTGGTTATTTATATATATATATATATATATATATATATATATATATATATATATATATATGATACAAGACGTCCTGTGAACCAGCTGGGTCCACATTGTAACAACGATCTATGATGATAGCAATGCTTCTTTTTTATGGTGCATTTCATAGTCACTTTCAATGATCGCATAATCTCCTTTGCTAACCATTACACCAAGTGAGATAGATAGATAGATAGATAGATCAATCAATCAGATAAAGAGTTACTATTTCGAATAATACGATAATGTAATACTTTCGGGGGAAAAAAGAAAGAAATACAAAATTTAAAACAAAGAAATTTAACATTTAGAAATGTCTTTTTAAGTTTAATTTTTTGTAATATATTTAACTATATTTGTATGGATACTGATATTATTACACTCTGTTTTACACAGCTAGTCAAGGTATACAGATATTACACTCTAATTCTAGCTGAAGTTACTAACTGGCGAATAATGAATCAAACGAAGTCATATTGTTAGACAAACAAGCAGTCGTGATTTATGATTAATTCATTCTAGATTATTACAACTGATCGTTAAATATACACAACTGTTTATATCATTATTATCAAATGAGAACAGTGACCTCTCTCTCTCTCTCTCTCTCTCTCTCTCTCTCTCTCTCTCTCTCTCTCTCTCTCTCTCTTTGTTTAGCGTATATATTCTAATTATGAATGACCCCAAATTTTTAGCCGCAAAAAGATATTTTACCAGATATTTTATGTAATGAATGACCCCTAACTTTTAGCTACGCTAGCCTACAAAAATACTTTTTTTAGTATTTCTTGTTTTTGAGGTGAAAAATTGGTCTTAAAAGTCGTTCATTACTCGGTAATTGAAAGAAAATGTCTGTTTATTTTCATTTATTTAGATATTTAATGATTAAACATTTAAATACTCGTAAATTTCGAAAGCTTGTTCCTTGTTCCCCCCTGCTTCTCTGTCTTTCGAATTAATTGTCTGTCTTTGTTGGCGAGCCTCTTTGTGCATTTCAAATGAAAAGGTGGAAAAAATTGAAAAAGAAAAAGAAAAGGGCTCTCTTGTATGAGGTTATTCATCTCTACAATCACTAGCTACGGCAAAACTTGTTATGCAGTTATGATAACAAAGACAGGGCTTGTGTACTATAATTTTGAAGGTGAAAGGCATTCACCTTTACGAGCGCTGATCATGTGACATGTCATAAAAGAAAGAAAGAAAATGAAAAAGAGAAGGGATGGAAAAAATAGTCAACATTCTTTCTTCTTTTTTTTTTTTTTTTTTTTTTTTTTGCTCTGTTCGTATATTCCCTCCCACCCGCGTTCTGCTACAGAATGTCCTTTTAGTTCACTTAAAGAAATAAAAAAATAAAATAAAATAAAGAACGAGGAGGGTACAGGAAAGGCTACGACTTCCATTCATAAAATGGCTCCCGGATTTCATTCCCACGATATTAAAGGCTTACTACGCAGCATCAAGATCTGTAACCCAGTACCCCCATTGCAATATCATTATTACATCACTGACACAGTACCGAAAATAATGTTATTGTTGCACGAAGGTCACATTCACTTTCCTTATTTACGATCTTGAAGATTTTTCCCCCTTTCTTACATAAACATTTTAAAGTTATTGTTTATTTGGGGGAGTGGCAGAATAGGTTTAATTTCATTCTTGCCGTACTGAAAACAAAAAGACTTGTCTAAGGTTTGCGTTCATATTCACAAAATAAATACAGATGATATGCACTGACATAGCACGAACTCATTGGTCTAGTGGGTAGAGTGTTCACCAATGGTCCAGGAGACCTGGGTTCAATTCCAGGTCGCGTCATACCAAAGACTTTAAAAATGGTACTTGATACCTCCTTGCTTAACACTCAGCAATATAAGGTAGTTATCAAGGGTAAAGTGTAGCAATCCAAGGAATCGTGTAGTAGCTGTTGAAAAGGGAGCCTTCTGGTCGCACTCGACTACGGTCGCCAATTTTACTTACTACTTACAAACGCGATGATAACTTAGATTTATTAAACAATTGCTTGAATTATAAGAATTTAATAGGAATACTTGAAACTATATAACTGAGTGCGAATTATTTGTGTTGGGAATGTGTATGGGAATACTTGATAACATACGACTGCATGCAAATTATTTGTATTGGATGGGAATACTTAAACCCATATAGCCCAGTCGGTTGGGGCTATAGAATACGCCGACTGCATCCCTGAAGAAAAGTAAGAGCTCCTCCTGTATATGACAGTAAACTATTTAATGGTGAGGCTCCGGTTCTGGAGCTTTAGAGAATGTGAAGTACACCTTCATTACTATTATTCCCAAGTTCACTCTGATCCGAAGTGGTAGTACCTGTTAGGGTCCCTACTATGGGTCAAATAGAACTGTTTAACCATTAAATTGTGTGCAAACAAATGAATGATTTTAGATAGAATGATTTGTGTTAGATGGCAATACTTGGAACCATTTAACTGTGTGCTGGCAAATGAACTCTGACTTGCTTAAAATGTTTCCTACAAACTATTCTTTTACAAATCGCGAGTGTATGTGTGTATGTGAACAGGATTTGGCATTAAATAACCTACAAGGGTTGATATGCCATAAAACCAAACCAACCAACCAACCTAGATAACATATATATCAGTGTATGCAAATTAATTGTATTAGATGGGAATACTTGGTAGCATATAACAACGGATAAATTATTTGTATTAGATAGGAATACTTGAAACCACATAACTAATTGCCGTCTTTAATTGTTATCCTTCTTAACGGGGCAATACTCAAGTACAAGTAAAATCTATTAAGTATTTGAATATCTATGCATATTTAGAAGCAGTGATTTGCTAAGCTTAGGTTCGTTTTGACACAAGGCTGGAAGCATGGGTGTATCCAATGTGAACTGAATTCACAAACAATGGTCTGTGAGTGGCGCTCGTTAAGTATTATACCATGCGAGACACTGTTAGTACAAATATAGTTAAATGAAGTAAATGCTAAACATATGTTTTTATATACATTGTATAACATATGTATTTATACACACACACACACACACACACACACACACACACACACACATTTTTACACGTGTACTGTACAGATATACAAATTTAAATGTACAAAATCTTAAGAAGGTTAACCTTTTTTTTTTTTATTTAATTGTCACCATTTCCTCCAACTTCGTTTCATCTTTTCCAGACTTCCCCTCTCTTTTAAACATGAACGAGCTGCATAGAAAGCTCCATCACGCCCACATGTTTCTTTCTTAATTATCTCACACCGCCTTCTTCATTTTGTTTTTTCCCCCGAGTTCCATATCCAATGTGCACGTGCATCGAGTTTGCTTTCTATTGCTTAGTATCGTTACAGGAGCTGAATTGAATTGGTGTAAGAATATCCGCTGGAATCATCATCATTATCATTTTCTTTTGCCTTGTTTATTGACCACATGGTTGTAGAACACGTGTTAACTCATGATCCTCTTGGGTGATTCGTCAGAACGCAGGGGGAAATTCCCTTAGATTTTAGTCTTGTCACATTTGCTAGAAAAAGATAGAAAATATCTTGTTCGAATTTCGATCCATGATGATATTGACGGTTTTATTTAAAGAGAGAAGGATTCTTAGAATTTTTATATGTATCTCCGTTATATAAAGAATTTAGAGAACTTTTTTTTCTAATAACTGAAGGAGAGTCCTCGTGGTATAATGGGTAACTGTGACATCCTAATAAGTGAGTTCGAACTCCAGTCGTGCTATTACGTTTACTTTCGGAGTAAAACTCATGGGAAAAGTGCGAACCTCTCTTCCCTCCAGCTATAGGTTAAATAGTCCCCCTCGCGGTCATTCTACGAGGGTGGCTTATGGCATTAAATAATCAACGAAGGTTGATATGCCATTAAACTAACAAAACAAAATAATGTTCAGACTTTAAAAAATTATTAGTTACACATTGATTGACTGATTTTAACAGCATGTCAACTCGTCTAGGGTTATCTTATGCTTAGAGGTTAGGAAATTACGTCCATTGTACGTATATATTTACATTTTTTCTATTGTTGTTTCATAAGAGGGTTTTTTTTTGGGGGGGGGCACACTATCCTATAAAATATGAATGATTTTTTAACTGATCTACTTAACCCATAGATGAGACCTTAACAGATGCTACGACTTCGAGTCAAATTGGAACTTGGAGAAATAGCAATGAGGGGGTACTCCACATTCCCCCAGATCTCCAAAACTAGGGCCTCACCATCAGATGCAGTTTAGTGTTACACTCTGGACAGTTCTTTTGAATACAGTCTGCATATTCTAAGCCCGCCGACGGAATGTAGTTTCAAACGGACAAGAAATTATATTATTCTCTAAGAACATCTTAAATAATTTCTCAACTAAACATTTCACTGTGATGTGTTTTTTTTTTTTCTTGTTTTCTGGTTACTCATAATGAGAATTTTAGTAGTACACAGACAATTTCTTATTTGTGTATATATATATATATTCCATCGCTTATGCTGAGAATGACGACAGCTCTGGGCTAAGATATCCAGATGACTTTTTCTGGGTTCAATCCTTGGCCGAGTCGTACCAAAGATTAAAAAAAAGTGGTACTTGATGCCTCCTTGCTTAATACTCAGCATTATAAGGTACGGATCAAGTGTAAGTGGAGCAATCCAGGAAAAGGAGTAGCACCCTTCCCAACACCTCGGTGTAGTAGCTGTTAAAAAGGAGGCTTTCGAGTGCCCCTTAGCAACTGTCGGCCAACTTACTTATATATTATCATCATCGTGGTGTGCCGCTAGCACGGATTTCTCTGACCCTCTCCGGCCACTCGTCCCTATCGTCCATAACTCTTGGCATGCCTTCCATGCCACATCCTGTATCAATACAGAGCTGTTGTAGATAGGTTCTAGCTGGTCACCCTATATATATATAACTGGCATTTAAACATTTTTTTCTACCAGGAATAAACTTTTTTTTTTAATTATTATCATTCATTTGAATTTTAATAGGGTTCACTCCATTTCTACTTTTGGCAAATCTGGCAATTTCACCTTTATCCCATAGCGGGCTTGACTCGTCATTTTACCGAACTAATAAATAATCTTTTGTGCGAGTTTGTATTTATCCAACCTTCTGCCACGGGCAGGATGCGACACAAGGTCAAGTTTTCAGCGGAATGTTACTGTTTCAGAGTTTTCCTTCTCCTAGATTGGTTACTGTACCAAGGCTAAATAGCATAAGCTTCCTTACTATTTACCCATAGCTATCAGGAGAACAGATAGATTTATTGCTTTCCCAAAAGTCATTAGTGTGAAATGAAACGCAAACAGCCTCGTCCAGGTTTTGAACTCATATTTCTGTGTCCATTTTCTATAAAAAAAATAACTCTTGCGTCTCGCGCCTTTTGTTTAATTTGATTTATTTGATTTAATGGAATTTCTTCCTTCATTTTCATTTCTTTCCAATTAACTTCATTTTTATTTGTTTCAATTTTACGGCGGACAACAACTCAATTTAGTACACCAAGATATTTCAAGCTCTTAAAGAAGATCCTATTTTTGCATCAATGTTTCTATTAAGTAGAGAATGGTGAGAATAAAACTATCTATGTGTAGTTATAGTTTGTTTCTGAGCTAAAAGAAAGAGTTGCATTTTATAAAACACATAAAGAAAAAAAAAAACAAACCCTGAGATACATACATATTTATCTAACCCCTCCGCACGAGAAAAATGTGACTCAAGGTTAATTTTCAAGCGGAGTTTAACAGATTTGAATTCAAAGTTTTCTTTCTAGACTGGTTGCTATACCAAAGTTAAAGAACCCAGTCTACCCTACTATTTACCCATAACTGAAGGCTAAATAGCGTGATTCATACCTTTCCTAAGGGTATTAGTGCGATGTGAAATGCAAACAGCCTTATCTAGGAATTGAACTCGGGTTGCCGTTTCCATTTCCTGCGGCGGTATCCATTACGCCACAAACACCTTAGATAGATAGATGGATGGATGCCAGAATTTGTTTCCTTTTTCTTTTCTTTTTTTTTTTTTTTTTTTGCGACTTATCAAAAATGTTTATATTTTTATTTATAATTTGTCGAGAAATTTGTTCATATGAGTATTTGTCATCTAATAATTCCATCATTTTATTGTTGTAATGTGTAGAGTCCATCATCCCAACGCCTCCATCTTAATCAGAAGGTGTGATGATGATGTTGTTATTCCTGGACAAACCTTTCAATGTAGCTATATGTCTTCTAGGTAAACCATAGTTATTTGAACTAAAATTAGTAGTCACAGCAATTAGTCTTTGTATAAATCCTTTATTGAAATCAGAATCATTGTGTCTCTAATTTGTGGTTATTAAATTTAGTGTGTTGTAGTTATCTACTCCCGTGGTGTTTTTTGATAAGAAAAGACTTATACACACACACACACACACACACACACATAT